>JAJOZX010010756.1:57500-119664 GCA_023014485.1 Bathynomus jamesi | reverse complement strand
CGAAGCGAGCCACGAGAAAAACGCTCAGCGTTTTTATGCTGTTCCAAACTTGAAATTGCCTTAAAATGATAGCTCAAGGCAGCCAAAATTGCCATCCTTTTCCCCTTCAGAGAAGTCCAAATTATATCATTTGGAGTATTAATAACACTGGTCAACAAAGATTTTTCATCAGAGTAAAGTTTGTGGTGGCTGGATAGCATTTTTCACGCTGATTCCAAAACTGCATTCAGATTTTTTCTAGCACGTATAGTTTTCAAGATGAAGGCATATAATTATATAACTACACAGATTTAACCATTTTAAATAGGCAAAATACTAATATTTCAACATTTGATTGTGTTTATTTTATTGTTTTTTTTTTAGTTTATTCATCTTATTTATTTCAATTATCTTAATTATACATCTTATGTATTTCAGGTGTGAGCTTTTACGTCTAGCAGCATTGTGATTCAGGTAACAACGCCGTGCTTTGTGTGTCAAAAGATCAGTCCAGTCCAAGAACTTGTGTCAAGTTGGTGTACATTTTTTTTGAATTTATAGTTTGCTCAGGTCAGTCAACATGCCTCGACAATGTAAGAATGACCCCGACAAGTTCTGTTTCGTATGCGGCCAGTTGACAACTAAAACACAGCGACGAAGTATTACAACCGACATTAAGAAAATATACAAGCTATACTTTGGTTGCCTCTAGGTGACCAATATAAACCATAGGCGCCACATCAAATCTGTTCTGGCTGTTCAAATGGATTACGTGATTGGCTTAACAAAAGAAAGCTTCAATGTCATTTGCCCATACCCATGATATGGAGGGAGCCGAAAGATCATCATGAAGACTGTTATTTTTGTAGTGTGAACTTAATGGGGTTTTCTGCCAAGAACAAACACCAGATTGTATATCCAAACTTGATTCAGCACGTAGACCAGTAAAACATGATGAAACATTGCCCATTCCAATTCCCCCAAGTTATAGGCTAGATTCTATCATAGATGACATGGAAAGTGATGAAGTGCAACTGGCGTTTCCGGACCATCTACGGACCAGAGTACACTTTTGAAGGTAGACATTTAGAGCCTAAAAAGTTAACCCAAGGACAGTTGAATGATCTTGTTAGAGACTTATCGCTGTCTAAAGAGAAATCAGAGCTTCTCGCCTCAAGACTAAAGGAGAACAATTTACTTGAGAACAATGTTCGTATTAGTTACTACCGAAAGCGGAATTTTGAATTAACAGCCTTCTTTTCAGTAGACGTCCTCTCTGTTATTGCCATGACATCAATGGACTATTTACAGCCATATCTCAGACGTATGTGGCATCTGAGTGGCGCCTCTCTATTGATTCGTCGCAGAGAAGCCTGAAAGCAGTTCTTTTGCATAATGGTAATATAATGCATCCATCCCCATTGCCCATTCCGTCCATCTAAGAGACATATGACAATATGGATATACTACTTAAGGCAATCAAATACGACAGTCATCAATGGAATGTTTGTGGAGATCTAAAAGTTATAGGAATGCTTATGGGTATGCAGTCAGGATTCACAAAATTTTGTTGTTTCCTTTGCCTGTGGGACAGTCGCGCCACTATAGAACATTACACCAAAGTGACTGGCCACTTAGGTATACATATGTCCCAGGGATAAGCAATGTCCAGTCTGTCCCTTTAGTGGATCCCCAAAAGATCTATCTGCCACCTCTTCACATTAAACTTGGTTTAATGAAGAATTTTGTTAAAGCAATGGGTAAAGTCAATTCTGAAGGGTTCCAATACCTTTCAAGGAAATTTCCGAAGGTTACTGCAGCAAAATTGAAGGAAGGAATTTTTGTTGGGCCACAAATAAGGGAGGTTTTGAATGACACTGAATTTGAAAAAGTCCTAAGTCCTAAGTCCTAAGTCCTAAGTCCTAAGTCCTAAGTCCTAAGTCCTAAGTCCTAAGTCCTAAGTCCTAAGTCCTAAGTCCTAAGTCCGCTGGAATTGAAGGCTTGGCTGGCGTTCAAATGGATGTGTGAAAACTTTCTTGGAAGCAACAAGTCACCTGCGTATAAGGATGGCGTCAAGAACCTCCTTGATGCCTTCAAAGAAATGGAGTGTCGAATGTCGTTAAAAATTCACTTCCTGCATTCCCACTTAGATTTCTTTCATGAAAACCTTGGTGCAGTGAGTGACGAGCAAGGAGAGCGCTTCCATCAAGATATTCAGATGATGGAGAAGCGCTACCAAGGATATTGGAATGAAAGCATGATGGCGGACCATTGTTGGATGCTGTATCGTGACAATCCAGGCCAAATTTAAAAAAGGAAATCACACACACAGCGCTTTTAATAAAATAATGTATATATTCTTTATTTATAAGTACATTGAATAAGGTATATGATGTATTTGTTGTTTAGCATTCCTAAGTGTGATCTATACATCCATAAATTTTGTTATAGCAATATCAAAAACTTAAAAATATCAAAACCAGTGTATCTATATAACTATACGTGCTAGAAAAAACATAAAACCAGATTCGGAATCAGCGCGAAAAATGCATTAAGAAAAGTGTGATCATGTTTGTGATGAGAAAAGTTTCATTTTGTTGGCCAGTGTAATTATTAATGTTTTATAGTTTTCAATACTGTATATGAAAATAATTAATTATTTTTTATTTTTATAGGGTTCTGCTTATTTATAGAGTTTAAAGTATTGATGTTTATAGTTTTTTTGTAGTTCGTACTAATAGTCAAATTCAATATGGCGGATATCAGAAAATTCTTTGCTAAGAAGCAAAAAGAAACGGAATCTTCTAAAAAACATGATAAAGATGAACACACTAATAGGAAGTCCAAAATCAGCCAAGATGAGGTTATCTCATGTGAGAATACACCTGGTCCATCTGCATCATCTATGTTGATTACAGCTACTTTTAGAATAGCTGAGACTGGTTCAGTAATAGAGAATGTGGTGTTAGAGATGGATATTATGTAATTATTTTTGTCTTGTATTATTTACAAAATCTTGCTTAATTCATTCATCAAAAATCATTGTAATATCATTATAATTGGTGTGTTTCAAAACCCTTAAATTTTGCAAAATTTCAGGGGGGGTAGTAGAGAGCTTTGGGTGGGTTGCTACCCCACCTGGCATATAGGAAAAAAAAACCTGGGTTAGCGTCGCTGACTACGACTGCATCGGCCTCAGAATTGAGACCCCGGTGATGGCAGGCGGCACGCAGCAAAATCCAGCTTTTCATCCTTCCACACAATAAAAATTTGTTGGTAGATAAATACGCAACGGTTATTTTTAATGGTGGAAATGTCTTTCAGTTTGTTTTACTGAATCGGTATAATTTCTCAATTTATACTCGCTTGATCAGTGTACAGTTGAGGTATCACTTTCCCTTCTTCATTTTGAGTGCAATTTTGATCAGTAATTGCCCCTCATAGTATGAATTCTTGCAGAGCTTCATTCAGAACATCGATGACTTTTATACTCCACATTCAGACGATTTTTGTTCCAATTTATACCGTTTATTTACTACAAGGAAAGTGTTTTTAGTTTCAGGTTTGATTCACGCATATACCAAGAATACTACGGCCGGAGTTTTGAAACAGGACACAGTAATATTCCAAATGTTCAAAATTATTAATCAGTAGAAATGGCACAAAATTCCTTCCATAAATTCAAAGCAAAACACGTTCAAACAAGCTTAGCCAACATTTCGAAGTTACACAGTAAAACACTTAACTTATTGAAGCGAGTATGTATAGCAAAATTACGCACGGCAAATTGAGAACTATGCCCAGGAAAAGGAGTGTGTAAACCCAAAGAATTTTTTTACAAGATTTCCCGCGCCCCAAAAAACTGTGCTTGAGCTTAAATATCCGACGATCTTGGATGGAGTCAACCAAATCTGACTGCCTTAAAGATGGGATTTCCTCCTGTTGACTACTCACCGTCCAAATGGAAAGCTATATTTAGTGATTGGTTTTCCTTCGAAGAGGGTTGTTTCTTTGAGCCAGCAAAGGCTTCGAAAGAAAGTAGTGTTACAAAAAACCTTACATCAGATATGGAATTCTATGGTTTGACAGAACATTTTAAAACAAAATACTGATGGGTTAGACTGACTTAAAAAAAATAGTAAATCAGCAATAGCGAAATAGTTTCGACAGGCCCGGTCGGTCACACGAAAAGAGGAAACCTAAAAGCGTTAAGAATTTGACGTCATTTTCATTAGTTTTATTTTTTTAATGTTCTTATCCATTTAGTTTAACTGGATTATCTTCAGAGGCGTACTTAGAATTTTGCTGCCCTTAGGCAGGGATTAAAGTGCCTTGCAGTTGTGCCATTTGATATCGCTAGTTTGGTACTAGAGGCTGCTGTTCTTTTTATTTTAAAACTTATTTGTTAATCCATTTAATTTGTTAGTTACCTATTTTCTATTTTTGTTTTCTTTGCCTTATTTAGGTTGAAATGGACAAAATTTACCGCCCGAGGCAGTTGGCTACTCCGCCTATACTCAAATCCGCCTATGATTATCTTATGTTATAATGTTTCAGACCAACAAAGACCCTAGGATCCACTCATGGCTGGTCTACGTAATTGTGTTCGTAATTGTGTATTGTGAATGTCCTCCGTGGTGGCGGAGAGGACCTACAATTTTACGTGGGTTCCGAACCACAAGGCCTTAATTTAACTACCTTAAATTATACCCAATCTATCAACATATACGTCTAATCGATTTTTAAACATGTTTATAGAAGTGCTACTAATTACTTCTACGGGCAAACTATTCCAGCTATTTACTATTCTATGCGTAAAAACGTTTTTGGCAGCTGCTGTCTCGAACCTTCTACTTGTCAACTTACACCCGTTATTTCTAGTCCTATTATATTGAGATATTTCGAAAAAGCTATCCCTATCTACGTTATCGAGCCCATTCATAATTTTGAAAACCTGGATTAGATCACCCCTTAGCCTCCTAGTCTCGAGTGTAGTCAGTTTTAACTCCTTCAGTCTATCCTCGTACGACTTCGACCAAAGCGACGGAATCATCTTAGTTGCTCGTCTTTAAACTCTTTCGATTTTGTCTATATCTTTTCGCATATGCGGATTCCAAAACTGGATCGCGTACTCTAAATGGGGTCTAACTAATGATTTATAAAGAGGAACAATAATATCGCGCGATTTGTACTCAAAATTACGAGCTATAAAACCTAGCACTTTGTTCGCTTTATTGACCGCTGCTCTACTTTGTTTCGCCATTTTTAAATCACCAGTGACTATAACTCCTAAATCTTTTTCCTGCTCTACGCTTATCAACTCTTTCCCTGACATACTATACGCAAAATTACCGTTACGCGAACCTATATGTAAAATTTTGCACTTATCGATCTATTGGGCAGACGTGTGTGTGTGTTTTATATATATAATATATATTATATATATATATATATATATATATATATATATATATATACAGTATATATATATATATATATTTCTTCATTTTTTTTAATTTAAAGTATTTTTGTATTTATTAAAACTTATTTTACAAACGTAAAACTTAAATATGGGAATAAAAGTGTGTGTGAACGTTAAATAAAGATTTCGACGAATAACGTTGAAATTGTTAACGAGGAGGAACAGGAACCAGGAACTGAAGCCAAATGCTCTTATTGAGTTTCCCGTATGAATTTCTTCAAATACGGATGCAGGCATCAAATTTTTTTAAAAGCATACAACAAGCGAACATTTTCATCCATTTAAAATATTGAACTACAAGAAATTCGATACAGCAATTAATTTTATTTACGAAGGTTTATTTTTGTGAACGTACATTTGGAATATTTGGATCATTAAAGTTGGAACTTGATCCGACGCCCACTCCTCTAATGATGGTATGTATATATATATATATATATATAATATATATATATTGAATCAGAATCAGAGGTCCTGAGCTCAGTACCACAAGGAACACTATTAGCTCCACTACTCTTCATAATCATGCTAACTGACATAGATGAGGACATTACCAGAGGCAGCACAGTAACATCCTTTGCGGATGACACAAAGATCAGTAGAAAAATAAGAAACCCAGATGATATAGGATCTCTACAAACCGACATAAAGAGAATCTACAAGTGGACGGAAGACGACAATATGAAGTTTAACACCGCGAAATTTCGGCTGTTACAGTACGGAAAAAAACACCTAAAATCCATGGAATATTATACTCCAAATGGACAGGAAATTCAGAGAAATTCCAGAGCAAAAGATTTAGGGGTTGTAATGACAGATGATGCGAAATTTGAAACACAAAATAAGATAGCAGTAAACAGAGCAAAGAGAATAACTGGACAGATATTGAGAACCTTTAAACGAAGGGATAGGAATGTAATGATTCCTCTACTGAAAACCCTGATCATATCCAAATTGGAATACTGCTCGGTCCTAACATCCCCCATATAAAAAGAAGACATTAGACAGCTGGAAGGGATCCAGAGAAGCTTCACAGCCAAGATCAATGGGGGCAAAGAACTAAATTACTGGGAAAGGTTACGCGAACTAGACCTATATTCACTGGAAAGGAGAAGAGAGACACACACCATTATTTACACTTGGAAAATAATGAAGAAACTAGTCCCTATCTTACTCTAAACCCTATAACTCCCCAAACAACGGTGGAAAGTAGAAACGGTAGATTGTGTCGTATTCCCAAATTGAAGGCGAGACAGGGAACATCCTTAACCCTGAAAGAAAATAGTTTTGTGGTGAAAGGACCAAAACTGTTTAATCAGCTGCCCAAAAACCTAAGAAACACGAAGGGAGTTGCAGTGGACATCTTCAAAAGAAGACTAGACGCCTGGTTCAGAACAATCCCCGATGAGCCGGGCGTACCTGGCTATGTGAGGTGGCGAGCACAAGAAACCAACTCACTACTTCACCAGGCCAACTCGAGACGAGGGTCGACAAGCTTGACCTCGCGAAATGAGGAATCATCGCGCGGAACCTTTGTAAGGTATATATTAGTGGTGGACCGGATGTCAGTTTTTCAACATCTGCGGATGCGGATCTTTAATTTCAATATCCGAGGATGCGGATATTTAGTTAATCTATCAATATAATATAGAATTATGAATATATGACATCATTTTTTAAATTTCGTGATATTACTATTATGGCAGGCAGTGCATAAGAATTAAAATTGATATTAATGTTATCAATTATCATTATGATAAAAATAGTAACTTTCTCAAGAGTTTCAGCCACAGAAAATTGAATGAAACACGTTTCATTCAATTTTCTGTTACCAGGTATTTATATTTTGAGGTTTATGTATTTGTTTGTTCATTAATAATTAATACTTTGCATGAAATATGCATGACTGGGCCTTATAAGCTACTTTATAAGCTAATTTAATTGTAAACTGCAGAATTTATTAGAGGTAATATCCGCATAACATCCGCAGTAAGAAGTGCGGATGTTAAAAATGATGCGGATGCGGATATCCGGCCCACCACTATATATATATATATATATATATATATATATATATTATATATATATATATATGGGTATAAATGTGACTATGGAATTATAGCGCGCGCGCGCGCGCGCGCACCACACACACACACACACACCATATATATATATATATGTATATATGTATATATATATATGCCTTGTTGATCTTGTTGCTGTTCCGTGCGTTGGTCTCTCTTCACACGGAGGTCAAGCTGGTGGCCCCGCCTCTAGGTCTGGCTTGGTGGAGGAGTGAGTTGCTTTCTTGCGCTTTCCGCCAGACATAGCCAGGTACACCCGGCTCATCTGGTACTCTCCTGAACCAGGCATCTAGTCTTCTCTTGAAGACTTCAACTTTGACCCCTGTAACGTTTCTGAGGTCCTTTGGAAGCTGGTTGAAAAGTCTTGGCCCCCTGACAACCAAGCTATTTTCCTTCAGTGTTGAGGAGGTCCCTTGTCGGGCCTTTAATTTGGGAACACTACACATTCTGCCTTTCCTATTTTCCAGTGTTGTTTGAATGGTAAATGAGTTTAGTTTTAGGTTTGCTACCAGTTTTTCGATAATTTTCCATATGTGGATTATGGTGTACCTTTCTTCTCTTCCTTCCAGGGAGTACAGATTTAATTTACTAGTCTTTTCCAGTAGTTGAGTTCTTTGCAGCCATCAATCTTGGCTGTGAAATGTCTTTGCGTTTCTTCTAGTTTATTAGTTTCTTCCTTTTTATATGGGGATGTCAAAACTGAGCAGTATTCAAGTTTTTGTATAATCAGTGTTTTTAGCAGGGGAATCATTACTGTCTTGTCCGTTCTTTTCAACGTTCTTAGTACCTGTCCCGCGACTCTCCTTTATTTATCGCTATCTGTTTTTGTGTTTCGAATTTCGCATTATCTGTTATTATTACCCCCAGATCGATCGCTTTTGTGCTTATCTGAATTTCCTATCTACCTGGAGCATAATATGCAGTCTCTTTAAGTTTCTCTTTTCTACCATATCTCAAGAGCTGAAATTTCTCGGTATTAAATCACATGTCTTCTGACCATTTGTATATTTTGTTCGTGTCCCTCTGCAAGGCCTCCACTTCATTTACATTGCTGATTTTTCTGCTGATCTTTGTATCGTCTGCAAAGGATGTTACTATACTGTCGCTGTTTACTCCGCTATCTATGTCTGTTAGTATGATAATGAACAGGAGTGGGGCCAGTACTGTCCCTTGTGTGTACTGAGCTGCGTATTTCCGATTCTGATGATGATATACCTTGAAATTTGATGACCTGTAGACGTTCTCTGAGGAAGTTGTAGATCCATTTTCCCACTTTGCCTATTATTCCCATATATTTCATTTTATGTGCTATTATATTGTGATCACATTTGTCGAAAGCTTTAGCAAAATCCGTGGAGATGACATCGTAGTTGTCATTGCCTTCCAGTGCATCTAGGATATTGTTGTAGTGTTCTATTAGTTGTGATAGACATGATCTACCTGATCGGAATCCGTGCTGATTTTCGTTGAATCTTTCCAGTGTCTCCAAGAAATCAAATTTTCTCTAACTATTCTTTCAAATACTATGGTGAGGTGGGACGTCAATGACACGGGTCTATAGTTCTTTGGTTGAGATCTATCCCCTCCTTTAAATATAGGGACAATGTTTGCTCTTTTCAAAATGCTCGGTATTTCCCCAGTGTCTAGGGATCTTCTCCATATCTAGTATAAAGGTATAGCTATTTCATTTTTACAGTTTTTAATCAATAATGCGTTCCAGTTGTCCGGACTTGCAGCTGAATGTGGTTTCATTTATCATATAGCTCTCGCAACATCTTCTGGTGTAAAATCAAAGTCTGTTATACACTCTCCTTGCAATTTCTCCAAAGAATGCATCTATGGCTGGTATCGCTTTGTCACTTTTTGGGGTACTGAAAACTGATTCATACTGGGCTCTCAATGTTTCAGATATTTCTTTTGGATCGTCGGTTAGTTCATTATTTCTCTTCCTTAAGGGCCCAATGGCGGCGCGCGTTTTTGTTTTTCTTTTCGCATAACTATAGAAGTATTTGGATTTTCCTTTATTGCTTCCACCGCCTTTTCCTCTTCTCTCTCTGTATGGTCCTTAATCAGGGCTTGTATTTCCTTATCGATACCCTCCAGTTTTCCTTGTATTACATTCCTGGAATTATCTCTGCAGTTGTCTAACTTCGCCTCCACTCTTTTTCTTTTGCGGAATATTCTTCTCTCTTGCCTCTCAAGCCAGCTCCTCTTTCCTTTTGGCTGTGATTTCGGAACATATTTTTCTAAAATTCTCGGCGTTTTTTCTTCCAAGGTTGTTAGCATTTCTTCAGTTTTATTCTCTAAAACTGTTCTCCACACTATCTGGGCCATGTGCGATCTGATTTCTTCCCAATTTATAGTCTTCTAGTTTAAGTTAAAGCCCCCAAATTTGCTTGTTTCCTCAATATGTGTATTGTCTTTTAATGTTGTCATATTTGTTGATATTTCGATTAAGTTGTGGTCTGAGATAATGTTTGGGGTTATTTTTATATCAGCAATCAAATTCGTGTTATTCGTTAATACCAGATCCAGGCAGTTATTTTTTCTGGTATTTTCTGTTATCTCCTGTGTCAGCATAAACTCGTTTGTGAGAGCTATCAACATTTTTGCTTGCTCCTGGTCTTCTCTTGTGCCCCACTTGTCCTAGTGTATATATACACACTATATTCCTATCCACCTTTTTGTATTTTATAAATGGGAAGTTAGTCTCCGCAGATCATTATATTGGGGGATGGAGGGTTTATGTCCTTTATTAGCTTTCTGATGTTATCAATGGCCTCCGAGAATTTTTCGGTTGGGATGTTTGGAGGTCTATACGTGACTATTAGTATCACGTTTAGTTTTTCCATTTTCACTGCTAGGAGTTCCACAAAGCTGTTTGATTTACTTATTATCGTCTCTATCATATGACCTTCGTGTACATATATAGCACAGCCACCTTTATGTCTCGTTGTTCTATCCGCTTTTGGTAAGTTGAAGCCCTCTATATTTATCTTTCTTATCAATACAATGTTCGCAGTATTCACAATTTCCTTGGCAATCCTTAAGATGAGTTTCTGTGAGGCATAAATCCTTTCAGGTACGAAACTTTATTTAGTGATTGGTTTGGGTTTATTCCTTGAATATTAGCCAGGACAATATTTATGTTTGTTTTTCGTTGCCCATTGTGCATTTTAAGTTCGTTTTCCTTCGATATCGCTCGTTTCGTTGCCTTTTGATCCTCCGAGAGAGATCCGTTTCGCCTACCTGTTCTGGTAGCTTCTTGCCCGGAAGCGGTTCTCGGGGGTTTCCATCTGTGTCAACTGCATGCGTTGGATGACATTTAGCAGCCGTATCGTGTCTGCGATGTTGAAAAAAAAATTTTGTTTGCTGATTGTGTTCCTATTGTTATTATTGTTCTTATTGTCATTTAAACTTTGTTCTTTGAGTCCGTCGGGAGATGTTGATAGTATTTTTTCTCGTATTTGCATGTTCCATATTTTGCGTAAGGCCTGCAGATGTCCGGGTGGTAGAATTTGCATCTCTCCAAATTTACAATAACCATTATTACTCTCTTTCGCCTGCATGGTTTCGGCCTCGTTGTGTGACGGTATTTGATTTTTTCTACTTTGCCTTTTTGTTTCTTCCGTTTTCCACTGTTCTTTATTCGCACTTTCCTCTTTCATTTTCTTCTCGTAGTGTCTCTGCTTTAAATACTGTAAAAGAGTTTACTTCGGTCATGCAGTTTTCGCAGAAAAACTTTATCCCATTAAGTTGCTTCGCGTTCGTTATAAAGGAAGATTTTTTCATCTTCCCATTTTAGGCATTTAACCCTTTAAGGACTGAAGATGCCAATTGCTAACGTTTCAAATACACGCATTCATAACTTAACCCTACAAAAAATTCAGGGCTGAAAGGGTTAAATTCAAAAAGCAGCTGACAAAGATCGCACCTCATAGCCCTTGTCTCATCTATTACATCATTACAGATACCACAGAGTTGCAGAAATTTATTTACCATTTCCATGTTACTGATAGAGGGTAGCCGCTGGTGCACAAAATTGACTCAAAAAGGGTATTATGGGAGGTATTTGGTGGGGGTTGACTCAAGCTGAGTGAGGGAAAGAATTCTCCGTTATTCCGGGGGATGGGGATGTGGCACGCTGTATACTTCTCACTGATTGGTGCTCTCGACTGTGGGAGATAATGGGGGGTATTTGTAGGAATTTCGATAGGCAGCTAGCTTTCTTCTCAAAGAAACACTCGGAAAAATGCTATAGATTATGAAATGAAAATGAAAAAGTTTATTGACAGACTATTGTCCATATGACAAATATTAATAATACAATGACAGTTCATATACTAAGGATAGAAATGTATACAATTGATTAGAAATAATACTGCACTGTCGAAGTTAAGTGGAGCTACAGACAGACGTTTTCGTACCAAGAAGTCCATAGATTAGAGGATAAATGGCAGGACTCATGGATAGCTTGGATGATCATGTTGGTTGATTTTTTAATTCTTTGCATTAGACTGTTGAGCACGTCTTGTTACCTCCGGGAAGCTCGGGACATTGCGGGTAGCAAACATTTGCGACGCTGAGCATCTCGGGGGTAATTTATGTAAGAGTCGAAAAGACCTGTTGTACAGCAAATTTAGAGTTCTGCCAGAACCTTTTTTATAATTCACCCAGAGTTGCTGACCGTATATATTACTGTAGAAAGTACGAAAGAGTGTGTCTTTAGCTTCACTTGCACGAAAACGAAAGTTCCTTATGGTCATATTCGCTTTAGTACACAGGCTTCGAGATTTTCTTATATCCGAGTCATCACTCAAGGAGCTGGTAATAGTTTGACCTAAATACTTACTCTTGTACTTCCTCAATTACTTCACCATTCATTTTAAACCTTATATCAGCTGGCTGATTACAGCTTTTAGGATGAAATTGCATAACCTTAATTTTTGTAACATTAAAAAGAATGTTTCTGCGAATACACTTCGCAGACGTTTAGTAGCCGATCCAGACCTTTAACAGAAGGACTTATTAACACCATATCATTGGCATAAACTAAGTTATTTATCCTTGTGTTATCTATACAACATCCCACTATTGCCTCATTAAGTGAAGCAATTAATCCGTCAATATACACATTAAACAGCATAGGGGAGAGCAAGGAGCCTTGTCTCACCCCGCAAGAGGAGCCAAAACACTCGGATAGTACATTGCCCCACCTAACAGTGAAAGATTGGTGGGAATACCAAAATTTCAATAAATTTAATATGTACATGGGAACCTTCCTGTCTTCTAGTTTTGCAAATAAAATATTGTGGTTCACCCTATCATATGCCTTACTTATATCAAGAAAACAGCTATAAATGGTTGAATTACTGTCAATGTATTTAGATATTGTTTCTTTAAGTACATAGATACACAGGTCAGTTGAATGGGACCTTTTAAAACCAAACTGATTAGGAGATATCCATAGGAAATCATTTAATCGGAGTAACAAGAGTTTTTCTAGTAATTTCGAGAAGCAGGAAGCGACAGCAATAGGCCTGTAATTATTGCTGGATAGAATGTCTCCATACTTATTTTTGACCAGGGGCAAAATATATACCCTCATGAACTCTGCAGGGATATAGCTATGAGCAAGCATGGCTGATAGGAGCAATGATATATGCAGACATACTACGTCATTTGTGTATTTTAAGTGCTCATTCGATAAGTCATCTACTCCTGACGCAGAACCAGTCTTTAACTCTTTAATTAACCTCTCTACTTCAGAAAATGATATAAAAAATATTTTCCCTTGTCCCTCCCACAATCGTTTCGCTGCAATCTATCTTAAGATTATCCCTACTCACACTGTTAAGAATGTTAGAGTATTGGTTTTTCCACAGCTTTGCAATTTCATCCTACCCCGACACCCCATCGATTGTCGGAGGGAGGACATTTTTGACACCCGTTTGATTCTTAACAAATTTCCAAAATTTGTTAGTTATTTATGCGAGCTTCACAGGCTTTTGATGCTCGAATAGACTCTTCTTCCTGTTTACATCGCCTTATGGTCGCCTTATACTGACCCCTACTTCTACACATATTCATGTATACTGGTCCTAATCTGGGTCTACCATGAAAGCACCACAAATCATAGGCGTCTTTCGATTCCCTCTTCAGGGGGGCAATAAAATCATTCCATCCAGGAATAACCTTAGTATGATAGTTGTAAGATTTAGTCAGGGGGCTTCCTTTTTCTCTTAACAGGAATATTATCTTACTATAATACCTATCTATGAGTTTACAATGAGAATCATTTGAGCAAGGATTATTACAGGCAAGATGCAAAATTTCTAAATTATTAAAGAGGTGACATGTTCTGTCTTTGTATTCTATTCTCTGCTGCATATTAACATTGGACCAATCGACGCGATTATTCTTACCTATTGAGTTCTTGTTAAGTCGTGTTGCGCATAAATTGGTAACGTTAATTAATATTTCTAATGGTCTATGATCAGAAAGAAGGAAATCATGCAAAATATGAACTCTAACAATTCGATCCTTTAGATTATTACTTCCTGCAGGAGTATCAAATCTGCACTGTCCCAGATTTTATGAACATCTGCAGTTGAATTCCTCACTGACCTTACATTATATGAGACTATTTTCAACAAGTTATCCGCCATAACTGATAGAGAATTTATTATTAGTAAGGGGACTAGTATGTTTCATGGACTGCTCTCGATTTTCCTACAAAATTGCAAACAAGGGCAGTCGATGACTGATTTTGTTTCTGGAATCAGTTTTCTTGAGAAATGATAAAGAAAAATGTTATTGGATATTTAATAAATTTATTTACTGAAACGACGCAATACACTCCAACATCTTTTTGAATAAGTCCGAGCTGGTGTGGCGCTTACGCCATACAAATTCACAAAAGTACGAGTCAAGTTGGTCGCGATCTGTTCCGCATCGCAGTTTGTTCGATTGTTTCAATGAATCCCACAAGCTTTCCACTTGCTGAGTGTGAGCTCCGGTCCGGTAGATGGGTCGATATAGGCCAGGTTAAGTTTCTCAAGAAAACCGATTGCAGAAACAAAATCAGGGTCATCGACTGCCCTTGTTTGCAATTTTGTAGGAAAATCGAGAGCAGTCCATGAAACATACTAGGTCCTTAGTAAGATTATTATTATTATACACAGTACAACTTTCAGGCATTACCGTTATGGCGCCTATTATTATAATTATTATTATTATTTTATTATTATTATTATTATTATTATTATTATTATTATTTTGCCTGTTATCAAATCTCCTGGAAAAGTGAATAAACTCCTTATATATCACTGAGGCTGAAGCCTGAGACACCCCAAACAACTGAGTTTCGATGATATAATTCGAGATTTTGCAAACTACTTTGATTAAATATGACAGAGTACACAAACTGACAAATTCCGTGTTTTATTTTGTTTTATAGGCCCTAAAGTAAAGTTTGTTTAATACTGTTTGGTTTTGGCAAACGGCAAAATACACTGTGTTAAGGTTCTTTTAAGTTTTTCTCAATTAGCCTGAGCACCGTACATATAATTCGTGTAAATGTACTATGTACTGTACATATATTGTTAATAAAAAGTTGTACGGGGCTCCAATAAACCTTAGACCCCCGCCCATGGCCTAAACCATTAGAGGTACAGTAAAACTAAACATACCTTACAAAAGAGAATTTAATCCTGCATTTAATGAGAAACAATTAAAATTTGGTTTTCCCGCCATTGGCTTCCAAGACAGCCTGAATTCGCTTTGGGTAGCTTGCCAAAAGTGACGTGAATAGATCTTGATCGTTACGCAAATTTGCTAAAACAGTTTCAATGTGTTGCGTCATTGTATCCTTCGAAAATCGATTTGCTGCAGGTTCTTGAAACAAGAGACATTCAACCTTGTCCTTTATAACTGATCCAATGTGTTCACAGACGTTCAGGTCAGGAGCATTTCCTGACCATTCTTCATTTCCAAAGAAATCGATCTCATGGTTCCGCAACAACTGTTGAGTGGCTAATGCCTTAAAGCAGGGGGCCTTATCGTGCAGAAGTGTGACCTGATCGACATCCATAACATTGTTTGGGTTTCTTAGAAAAGGAATGACATGCTGGGATAGAATAATATCACGAAAATACTGTCCATCCCAACTCTGACCATTTTGCTTCAGCACCCACATGAGCTTCTTTGCAGTGAACAAAACAAACAAACCAACACAGTCTGGACTTTTTAATAATTCGCGATAATGTTCATTGTCATCGATTTCATCTGGTGGTGTGGCCCACACTCGATCATTTTGGTAGTTAGGCCGACGTGTTACGTAAACAAAAAATTCATCGGAGACAGCTAAATGCATGAAATCATCCACATCCCAATCTTCAAGATAATGGGCAAACCACATTCTGTCATCGATGTTAAGTTGAGTTTTTCTTGGCTTTGGAAGTTCATGCCAAGGCTTTAAACCTTGCCTATGACGGTACAGTCGAATGATCTCACCACTAACGATTTTTCCTCTCAACACTTCGATCTTTCTAGAAAGTTTAGCACAGCTGTTTTTCCGCTTACGCGTACCGCTTTCAATGATGTACTTTGTTTCCTGAGAGAGTGGCAAATTTGGGCGCCCAGATTTGGTTGTATCCATTCCACATTCATCCAAAGTTTTATTCCAATTTCTTTTGACGAAGTCCTCACTTCTTCGCAACTTTTTGGCAACCCATGAACGTGTTATAAAGGTGGCTCCAGCATCACGAGCTTCCCGAAATGTTATTGCTCGTATGCGATCTATCACACGTTGCCTCTCCGAATCACCAATTAATTGAGAAGCCATTGTATTATCACTTTATCAGCTAGAGTAATTTTAATACCTGCAATAAATAAAGAATTTTATATATTTTTATAATCACTAAAAACTATTTCGATATAAGTAAACATGTAAGCTGCAAATTGGGGCAAAGGTATTTTGGAACCCCTTAGAAAAAGGCCCCCATATTCTTCATTGCCCCGGGGCCCCGAGGTGTCTTAATCCGCCTCTGATTATTTGATGTAAATAGGCTTAGGGTTTAAAATTTAGGGTAGTATACTTCTCTAAAACTTAATATCGTATACTTTGTTAAATTATTGCATAATTTTTTTAATATCGTATATTGCCTTCATATAAATGTTTACTACGTAATTTTAGGCACCCTGAATGTGTTCGTTTTACATGGTTTCGTTTTGACCAAAACGTACCTTTAAATTGCGCTAATTGGTTTAGGTTCTAATACGTATAATCTACCCCCGAGCTCAAATAACTAAACGTAACTAATCTAACCTAACTTACTCTTTCTTAATATCGAAGTAAAAGGATTATTCATGGCCCATTTGGCACAAACGAAAACGTATAAACGAAACAATCTTCGGCGCATAACTTGGATTTTGACGCAAACGTTATACCGAAGTTATTCTGCCCTACCCACACCCACTTTTGTAAAAATTGAACGAAATAAATTACGTTTTGCGAAAATGAACTTTGTTTAGATTAAACTCACGTAAAATTATACTTAATTAAAATTGTGCTTCTTTTCTCGTATCAAATTTGAAAATAATTAGTTTCAATATAATTTTTATACGTGTTTAATCCAAGTTAAATTTATTTTGAAGTAACATCATTTACTTCGTTCAATTTTAACCAAATTATGCCTCATAATTTTCAACATAGAACTTTGTTAGACAAAATAAAATACGAACAAATTTCTTGTTTAAAATAAAAAGTTTCTTTGATCGAAGATAGAAGACTTATCCGTGAACTATTTGTTATTTAACTTTGATTGAAATTCAAGCACTGAATCCGTTTTTATTATCTAGAAATAAACATCTTCCATCTTATAAAAAGAACAAAACAACAACTGCTACAATTTCTAACCAATGAGAAAACGACTCTGTCAACAATTTTAAGATTTACAAAAACGAACATTATATATATATATATATATATATATATATATATATATATATATACATATATATATATATATATATACACGGTGAACCAAAAGTAGGTGGACAGTAGGTTGAATACGGTTTGTGTTATATTATATTATAACTATGGTGTTCATTATAACTATGGTGTTTGTGTTATATTATATTAAATATTATAACTAAATTTATTTAAATTTTATTTTGTATTATAGTATACAAAAAAATTAAATATGTATTCTCAAAATAAACGTTATCATTTACTGTCCACCTACATTTGGTTCACCCTATATATATATATATATATTCATTTTGACAGTGCTGACGTCACTGAAAAGTGGCTATACACTGTTTGTGTTTCTTCAATTCATGTATTATATTTAATATATATGGCCTATATCTTGCTCTTATATTGTTTTATATATCTTCTTCTTCTATATATATAAAAGAGGAAGTTTGTTTGTTTGTCTGTTTGTTTGTTCTCTATTGAAATGAATATGGCTGCACCAAATAGTGTTTAAGGTAGTGAATCAGATATAACTTTTCACGGGGAATCTAATGGTGTGCACAGTAGTAGGTACAGTAGGTAGGTAGGTACAGTAGGTAGGTACAGTAGGTAGGTAGACTAGACAGTAGGTAGGTAGGTAGGTAGGTACAGTAGGTAGGTAGACTAGACAGTTTTATTTAGTAAATGGGTAGGTACAGTAGGTAGGTACTGTAGGTAGGTACAGTAGGTAGGTACTGTAGGTAGGTACAGTAGGTAGGTAGACTAGACAGTTTTATTTAGTAAATGATACATTAAAATCTTTAGTTTTGAATGACGGCATAAAATCACGGGATTTAAGTGGAATCTAATGGTGTGCATAAAAGTTTCAAAATTTTCGAGAACTTTTTAAAATATAAGGTTAAGGAATAAGTTTTTGCATTTTGACATTTGAGTGTGACTTTTGCTATGGGTGACAATGGCCCAAAAAAGTTGGAACACCTCGCAATCTTTGTTTTGACACCCAATGGAAAAACACGTAACATTGTTTACACTGAAGTGCTACAAAGTGTGTGATGTTTTCAAGGAATAAAAAACAATTACCAAAACTTTGTGTTTGTGTTCATTTAGTTTTGTTCATCTTTTTACCTTATTTTGACACACCCTTACATCCCGGGCAACGCCGGGTATCTCTGCTAGTAATATATAAAGGGATAAACTCTACTTTCATAAGACAAGTAAATATAATTAGCGAAATTAATGTTGTAAAGATAATAATAATAACATGCGCCTCGGTGATGTAGTGGTTAGCATTGCTGACTACTAATCCACCGGCCCCGGGTTCGAAACTCGGTGATGGCAAGCGGCGCGCAACAAAACCCAGCTGTTCATCCTTCCACACAAAAAAAATGGTTGGTAGATAAATGGGTACCCTGGGTAGCCTAGTGATTAAGACGCTTGGCTGCTGCTGATAGTGAGGTCGTGAGATCGAGTCCGGGCGAGGACTTTGTATTTTCCACGCCCCACCCGTGGTAGGGCGTGGTTCGGATTCGACGTTAAACTGTAGGGCTAAGGTGGAGTGACAAGCTTGACCTTCGTCAGAATGAACAATTTGGGCGGAAGCAAATCCAAAGTAATAAAAATAATAGTGTTTCGCGTCGCTTAACCTCCTCCTTTGTGCCGGAAATGAGCCAGAAATGACCTACAGCTTTACGTGGGATTCGAACCACCTAACGATTGGTACATAGTTTGAATACAGAGGAGGGTCATCCATCCGACTAGTGAACAGCCATCGTCGCTTAACCTCGCTGATCTAACGGGAAGCGATATTGAGACGTAACCACGATGTGTATATATATTTTACAAGAGGGAAATATCATATATGAACAAAGCAGTTGTACAGACTTCCGGGATGTATATATAGAAATTAATAGTTCTGTCGCCTTGGTTTTTTGTTGTGTGTGGGGGTGGGGGGCACAACTTAAAAAATGCTAACTTAACTTAATTAACAGTTCATTCGTCTTAAGACTACAACAAAGAGACTAAAAGTGACTAAAATTGACTAAAAACGAAAAACAGAATGACCGACTAAAATTTATCTAATTCTGAAATGGGATATATATATATATATTTTATATTTATATTTATATATATATTGTAGTGGTTAGCACCGACCCCGGGTTTGATTCACAGCGATGGCAGGCGGCGGTCAACTCATCTAGCTGTTCCATCTTCCATACAAAAAATATTGGTCGGGAGATAATTGGGTGGTTAAGACTCTGTGCTGCTGATCGAGAGGTCGTGAGATCAAGTCCGGAGGAAGACTGTAATTTCTGACTACCCGTGGTGGGTCGTGGTTCGGATTCCACGTTAAACTGTAGATCTAAAGCGGGGCAACGAATTTGGCCCTCGTCAGAATTAACAATTCGGACGTGAGCAAAACCAAGGTTAACCAAGGTATACATTAATACTCAATGCCTAAAAGAATCGTAATTATACCTTAAGTGAAAAGTTTCGTAGTTTACGCAGAACACGATTCCGCCCACACGCCCGTTTCAAGATATGAGCCGCTCGCACCAGAATGCCAAGGGAATAGGCGGTCATTGTATCGATGAGACTTCCGTACGTAGTTCATCACCACCGAAAACAACAATGCTCCGTGTTATCATCACTACTAAAAGCAACCATCCTCAAGAAATATCCAGATCCGTATCCATTTTAACGTTGCCAATTTTGTCACACACACACACACAAGTACATTATCGTTCCCTTTTTACATATTAAATTTGTATAAAATTTTAATTTTGTAGGAATTTTTTTTTTTTTTTTTTTTTTTTTACCAACTTGAATAGAGGCCATTTCGGATCACCTGAAGATCAGGGCCCCAGCCTTCTTCAGTTAGCCTTATAAGGCTAACTAACGAAAATATCACGACCTAACCTAACCAATCGTTAGGTCAACTGTACGCTCTTGACGATTGGTTAGGTTAGGTCGTGATATTTTCGTTAGTTAGCCTTATAAAGCTAACTGAAGAAGGCTGGGGGCCCTGATCTTCAGGTGATCCGCCATTTTTTTTTTTTTATCATTTAGAATACTAATTAGGTGCATTTTCCCAGAATGTAATTTTTGTTTTCATTAAAAAAAAAAAAAGTTATGGATGGGAACGCTCAGAAAATTTAGAGAAACGCTAATGACTGACGACACGAAATTTGAAACAAAATAAGATCGCACGAAACAAAGCCCAAAAAATAAAATAAAATAACTAGACAGATAATGAAAACCTTTAAAAGAAAAAATAGGAATATAATGATTCTTCCGTTAAAGACATTGACCATAGCCAAATTGCAGTATTGTTCAGTCTTAACATCCCCATATAAAAAGGAAGACTCAACTAGAAGGAATTCAAAGAAGCTTCAGAGCTAAGATCAATGGATGCAAAGAACTAAATTACTGGGAAAGATTACTTGAATTAAATTTATATTCGCTGGAAAGAAGAAGAAAGAGGTACACCATTATTTACGCATGGAAAATAATAGAAAAACTACTTCCTAATCTTACTCTAAACCGCTCAAGCAACGGTGGAAAGGAGGAGAAAGGAAGAAAGTGTCGTGTTCCCAAACTAAAGGCAAGACAGGGAACATCCTCAGCCCTGAAGGAAAATAGTTTTGTTGTGAGAAACTACGGAACATGACTAGGGTAGTAGTGGAACTCTTCAAAAGAAGACTAGACGCCTGGCTCAAAACAATACTGGATGAGCAGGGTAATACCTGGCTCTGTGAAGTGGAGAGCGCAAGAAACAAACACTCTACTCTATCAGGCCATCAAGCATGACCTCCGTGAAATGAGGAATCGTCGCACGCTTGAAAGGCTGAAAGGAAAGGAAAACTATATATATACATACCTAAATCCCCAAGTAGCGCTAATAGTAGATTACTTTTTTGCTAATTATGCCGAACTTTGTGAATAAGTCGGATTTTCTTGTATGGCCTACTTTTTGAGGTTAGATTACGCTGGGTTAGGTTAGGTTAACCTAATCTAACCTAAGCTGAAGGTTGAGGAAGCATAAAGGACGACTTATTTGACTACGAGCTTTTAATTAAAATGCTAACGCGGTTCAAATTTGAAAAAATAATCAGTGTATGGTAAAAAACCGCTTTCTCTAAACTTTCTTATAGCCCCCCCCCCCCCCCCCACTCCACCCACCTACTTTAACACAAGCGAAAGTGATTAAAAATTTGAACATAAAATATATAACCTATTCGACCTAATGGGTAAAAATGGTCACGGACGAAAATTTCCACATGTTCGACCAATTTGGGCATTTATATTTCTCTCTCTCTCTCTCTCTCTATATATATATATATATACAGGGTGTCCCGTAAGTTTGGACCCATAGGGAAAAATAATAAAATTACAAAATAGTCCAAAAATTTATTACGTAATCTGTTCAAAGTGTCCGCCGTCGTGTCGCACACATAGTTGAAGACGCAATCTCCACTGCGACAGCACTTTCTGAATCACAGTCGCAGAAATTTCTTGACACGCCTCCACAATGCGTGCTTTAAGGTGGAAAATGTTCTGAAGTTTGACCTCGTACACTTTGGCTTTCAAGTGGCCCCACAAATAAAAATCATAATAAAAAATAATAAAAAAATAATAATAATAAAATAATAATAATAACATAATAAAAAAATATATTATAAATCCCTATGGGTCCAGACTTACGGGACACCCTGTATATATATATATATTATATATATATATACACACAGGGTGGGCGTAAGTTTCCATACATAGGAAAAATAAACATTTTTTTATGGACAACCATTTTTATTTATATAATATGCTCTACATGGTTGCCATTGTTTTGAAAACACATTTCAATACGTGTTCCCCACTGTTGATGAACACGCATTAGCACAGTTGACGTTATGCTTGTAATGGCGTTGGTGATACGTTCCTTTAGATGATTTATGTCTCGTATCTTTTCCTGATACACCATGGCCTTCAAGTGCCCCCAAAGATAGAAATCAAGGGGGGTGAGATCTGGGGATCTGGGAGGCCACTCCACAGGACCACGCCGACCAATCCAAGCATCCGGAAACTGCTGATCCAAATACCGACGCACGTGAAGACCATAATTTAAATTTTCCTATGTATGGAAACTTACGGCCCACCCTGTGTATATATATATATATATATACTCTCTCTCAGAATGGTACTCCTGAGAAACTTATATGTTAAACACAGACCGTGCATGGAACAAGGAACTCTTCTGGGAAATTACATCCACTATAGTTCGAATAAGTAATGACAAATACTATAGTTTTTTCTTTTTCATGATGTTAGCCCGACGTGGGCAACGGGTCACTCGCAGAGAGGTTCCAAAAATATAGCTTCCCTCACCAGCTATCTGCAAATCATTACTTATTCGAACTATAGTGGATGTAATTCCCAGAAGAGTTCCTTGTTCTATGTATATGTATATGTGTGTATGTATATGTGTGTGTATATATATATGTATATATGTATATATATATATATATATATATATATATATATATATATATATAAAATTATATATATATATATATATGGTTATAACTGAGCCCCGGAAAATACGGGACCCTGCAGAAATAAAATGAGCACGAAACTAGATATATAGTTTTTACTTGTAACGTGTATCAGTAATATACCTCTGGTAGGAGATTGATAAGTAAACAAATGCTGTCATTATGTTGTACCCTTTGCATAGGTTTCATGAAGGGCTTGGACACGGCATGGCATCAATGCAATTAGATTTTGGATGGTAAATTGGTCTAATTTTGGCAAAATCCAGTCAGTATTTGTTTTAGATTTGATGTGGGTATGAAAAATACCTTGTTTTCCTGAATCGGCGATCGAGATGTTTCCAGACATGCTCAGTATAAAATTCATATTTGGGCTTCTCGAAGCTCAAAGAAGTAACCCTTTTTGTCTCTTCCAATCAGTAGCGTGCTAAACTGGAGTTTTCCTTGATGGAACAGTGAAAGAAGATGGTTCTTAAGGATGGATACGAATTCCCTAGAACTTACACACCCCACTCGACGAATACTAGGTCCGACAGCAACCTTTGCTGCACCTGTGCTGTCACACCTCACACCATCCGTCAAAAAGAGTAGAAGTTCTTCCTCTGGCTTCGAAAATCCCAGATATGAATGCTATTCAGCGAGTCTGGATACATATTGATCGCTGATTATGGAAAACGGGGCCTTTTCCCACATCCACATCAAATCTAAAGGAAATGCGACTGGACTTTGTTGAAATTTGAAGCCTACCATTATCCAAAATTTGGTCTCATCGAGGCCGCGACGTGTCTCATCCTTTTGTAATTCGCATGGAAAGACTGCAAGATAATGACTGCATGTATTTAGTATTCATTATATCCGTATCTGTAGTTTCACTAAAAAAGCTCGCAGAGGAACCTAAACTTTCTAAAAGAAAACGATTAAAAATAGCTAACAAATAATGACTGGATTTTGTTTTTAAAATTTTATTACGGTCACCAAAACGAATAAAATACCCAAAGAAAATCAAAATAACTACCAGTTAGTAATTTTTTATGCTTTTTACAAATTTTTTCTTGGCGAACTTTTTCGGAACTAACTTTACATTGAAAGTAAAATTACTTTTATATTTTGGGTATACTTATTCGTGCGAGGCTGCCCATTTACTTTCTCGATATATGATTTTCTTTGGTTATTTTATTCGTTTTGGTGACTAATAAAATTTCAAAAACAAAATCCAGTCGTTATTTGTTAGCAATTTTTAATGGTTTTCTTTTAAAAAATCATAGCCAAGATCAATGGGTGCAAAGAACTATGATAAATTACTGGGAAAGGTTACACGAATTAAACCTAAATTCACTGGAAAAGAAAAGCGAGAGATACACCATTTTTTACACTTGCGAAAAATAATGGAGAAACTAGCCCTTAATCTTACTCTGAACACTATAACCCCCTAAACAACGGTGGAAAGTAGAAAAGGAAGAATGGTCCGTGTTCCCAAATTAAAGGCTAGAGAGGGAACATCCTTAACCCAGAAAGAAAATAGTTTTGTTGTGAGAGGACCAAGACTGTTTAATCAGCTGCCCAAAGAACTAAGGAATACGAGTGGTGTTGCGGTGGACATCTTCAAAAGAAAATTAGACGCCTGGCTCAGAACAATCCCCGATGAGCCGGACGTACCCAGTTGGCTATGTGAGGTGGAGAGCAGTGATGTAGTCGAGACCACCAAGTCCGAGACTGAGACCGAGACCTGATCCTGTGAGACCAAGATCGAGACCGAGATCTACCTTCCGAGATCGAGACCCTTAAAATTCGAGACCGAGATCGAGACCAAGCTCATGCCCCCCCGCAAGACAAACGTGGCAACTCAAAACAGGGTGACTGATTAATGAATACCTAGAATCCCTTACTTTTACAAACTTTCATAAACATTCTGAATTGTCTGTTCAACCAAGCCACCATCATGAGTATGCCAATAACATGTATTTTTCATTACGGTCTCGAGAGGTAAAGGTCTCGGGGAGAAAAACCGAGACCGCGTCTGTCGAGACCGAGATCTAAATAGCGGAGACCGAGATCGAGATCTGCAAATTGGATCTCGAGATCGGTCTCGAGACCGAGACCGATCTCGAGACCTACATCACTGGTGGAGAGTACAAGAAACCAACTCTACTACACCAGGCCAACTCGAGAGGAGGGGCGACGAGCTTGACCTTCATGAAATGAGGAATCATCGCACGGAACATTTGAAAGGTATGTATAGCGAGTCAATATACAAATAAAGGTCATAACATTAATCTGAATAGAACTTCATACTAAAATCCACAGAACTAATAATTATCAGTACTAAAATTACAATCAAATTGAGAACATCTGCAGAGCCTTCCCATCCATAACTTTTTTTTTTTTATGAAAACAAAAATTATATTCTGGGAAAATGCACCTAATTAGTATTCTAAATGATAAAAAAAAAATGGTGGATCACCTGAAGATCAGGATCCCCAGCCTTCTTCAGTTAGCTTTATAAGACTAACTAACGAAAATATCACGACCTAACCTAACCAATCGTCAAGAGCGTACAGTTGACCTAACGATTGGTTAGGTTAGGTCGTGATATTTTCGTTAGTTAGCCTTATAAGGCTAACTGAAGAAGGCTGGGGCCCTGATCTTCAGGTGATCCGAAATGGCCTCTATTCAAGTTGGTAAAAAAAAAAAAAAAAAAAAAATTCCTACAAAATTAAAATTTTATACAAATTTAATATGTAAAAAGGGAACGATAATGTACTTGTGTGTGTGTGTGTGACAAAATTGGCAACGTTAAAATGGATACGGATCTGGATATTTCTTGAGGATGGTTGCTTTTAGTAGTGATGATAACACGGAGCATTGTTGTTTTCGGTGGTGATGAACTACGTACGGAAGTCTCATCGATACAATGACCGCCTATTCCCTTGGCATTCTGGTGCGAGCGGCTCATATCTTGAAACGGGCGTGTGGGCGGAATCGTGTTCTGCGTAAACTACGAAACTTTTCACTTAAGGTATAATTACGATTCTTTTAGGCATTGAGTATTAATGTATACCTTGGTTAACCTTGGTTTTGCTCACGTCCGAATTGTTAATTCTGACGAGGGCCAAATTCGTTGCCCCGCTTTAGATCTACAGTTTAACGTGGAATCCGAACCACGACCCACCACGGGTAGTCAGAAATTACAGTCTTCCTCCGGACTTGATCTCACGACCTCTCGATCAGCAGCACAGAGTCTTAACCACCCAATTATCTCCCGACCAATATTTTTTGTATGGAAGATGGAACAGCTAGATGAGTTGACCGCCGCCAAACCATTCTGTTTTTCGTTTTTAGTCAATTTTAGTCACTTTTAGTCTCTTTGTTGTAGTCTTAAGACGAATGAACTGTTAATTAAGTTAAGTTAGCATTTTTTAAGTTGTGCCCCCCACCCCCACACACAACAAAAAACCAAGGCGACAGAACTATTAATTTCTATATATACATCCCGGAAGTCTGTACAACTGCTTTGTTCATATATGATATTTCCCTCTTGTAAAATATATATACACATCGTGGTTACGTCTCAATATCGCTTCCCGTTAGATCAGCGAGGTTAAGCGACGATGGCTGTTCACTAGTCGGATGGATGACCCTCCTCTGTATTCAAACTATGTACCAATCGTTAGGTGGTTCGAATCCCACGTAAAGCTGTAGGTCATTTCTGGCTCATTTCCGGCACAAAGGAGGAGGTTAAGCGACGCGAAACACTATTATTATTTTTATTACTTTGGATTTGCTTCCGCCCAAATTGTTCATTCTGACGAAGGTCAAGCTTGTCACTCCACCTTAGCCCTACAGTTTAACGTCGAATCCGAACCACGCCCTACCACGGGTGGGGCGTGGAAAATACAAAGTCCTCGCCTGGACTCGATCTCACGACCTCACAATCAGCAGCAGCCAAGCGTCTTAATCACTAGGCTACCCAGGGTACCCATTTATCTACCAACCATTTTTTTTGTGTGGAAGGATGAACAGCTGGGTTTTGTTACGCGCCGCCTGCCATCACCGCGTTTCGAACCCGGGGCCGGTGGATTAGTAGTCAGCAATGCTAACCACTACATCACCGAGGCGCATGTTATTATTATTATTATCTTTACAACATTAAATTCACTAATTATATTTACGTGTCTTATGAAAGTAGAGTTTATCCCTTTATATATTATATATAAAACATAATATAAGAGCAAGATATAGGCCATATATATTAAATATAATACATGAATTGAAGAAACACAAACAGTGTATAGCCACTTATCAGTGTGACGTCAGCACTGTCAAAATGAATATATATATATATATATAACATATATATAATGTTCGTTTTTGTAAATCTTAAAATTGTTGACAGAGTCGTTTTCTCATTGGTTAGAAATTGTAGCAGTTGTTGTTTTGTTCTTTTTATAAGATGGAAGATGTTTATTTCTAGATAATAAAAACGGATTCAGTGCTTGAATTTCAATCAAAGTTAAATAACAAATAGTTCACGGATAAGTCTTCTATCTTCGATCAAAGAAACTTTTTATTTTTAAACAAGAAATTTGTTCGTATTTTATTTTGTCTAACAAAGTTCTATGTTGAAAATTATGAGGCATAATTTGGTTAAAATTGAACGAAGTAAATGATGTTACTTCAAAATAAATTTAACTTGGATTAAACACGTATAAAATTATATTGAAACTAATTATTTTCAAATTTGATACGAGAAAAGAAGCACAATTTTAATTAAGTATAATTTTACGTGAGTTTAATCTAAACAAAGTTCATTTTCGCAAAACGTAATTTATTTCGTTCAATTTTTACAAAAGTGGGTGTGGGTAGGGCAGAATAACTTCGGTATAACGTTTGCGTCAAAATCCAAGTTATGCGCCGAAGATTGTTTCGTTTATACGTTTTCGTTTGTGCCAAATGGGCCATGAATAATCCTTTTACTTCGATATTAAGAAAGAGTAAGTTAGGTTAGATTAGTTACGTTTAGTTATTTGAGCTCGGGGGTAGATTATACGTATTAGAACCTAAACCAACTAGCGCAATTTAAAGGTACGTTTTGGTCAAAACGAAACCATGTAAAACGAACACATTCAGGGTGCCTAAAATTACGTAGTAACATTTATATGAAGGCAATATTCAATATTTAAAAAATTATGCAATAATTTAACAAAGTATACGATATTAAGTTTTAGAGAAGTATACTAACCTAAATTTTAAACCCTAAGCATATTTACTCAGGCTAATTGAGAAAAACTTAAAAGAACCTTAACACAGTGTATTTTGCCGTTTGCCAAAACCAAACAGTATTAAACAAACTTTACTTTAGGGCCTATAAAACATAAAATAAAACAGGGAATTTGTCAGTTTGTGTACTCTTATCATATTTAATCAAAGAAGTTTGCGAAATCTCGAATTGTATCATCGAAACTCAGTTGATTGGGGTGTCCCTCAATAGCCTCAGTGATAATCCGCCACTGCAGATAATAATTAAAGATGGTGGACAGATAGTGCGAACCATTTCGTCTAACGCTTGAACAGTGATTGAGGTTAGTGTATCAGTGCAACAACAACATTCCTGAAGCTCATCGAAAATATGAATATATGTGTAACACAAGACCTTCTCGACCAGAAAAATTTAAATCAATTAGAGAAATTTGAAAAGTATGGTTCTGGTGAGCAAGCTCCAGGTGCCAAAAGACCCATCTCAGCTACCACACAAGATAATATGAACACAATAGCAACAACAATTACTCAGAGTCCTAATAAATCATTTCGTCGATTATCTCAAGAGCATGATTTATTTTGCAATACAATATGGCGTATGCTGAAGGCTATGAATTACAAATCTTACAGACCACGATTGCTGCACGCCTTGTCCCATGATGATCCTCATCGAAGGCTTCAATTCTGTGAAGTCTTTTTGAATCATTTTGCTGAGGAGGAAGGTTTAGTGGATTCCATATTGTGGACCGATGAGGCTAAGTTTATGCTTAATGGGAATGTAAGCAGGCATAATTCATATTACTGGGCTGATAAAAATCCTCATAATGTTGTGACAGCTGAAGTAATGTCCCCTAGAGTTATAGTGTGGAGCGGTATAACTTCCACAGGTATGGTGGGTCCTTTCTTCTTCCCAAATGATAGTCACTGGTGAATCTTATTTACATCATTTACAAAATAAAGTTCTAATACTATCGAATCATGTTGATATTGACACATTCTTGTGGCAACAGGACGGTGCTTCTTTGCACTACAAACGAGAGGTCAGATTATGGTTGGAGCAACAATTTCCTCGAAGATGGATAGGTCGCCGGCAATCTGTCGAGTGGCCAGCTAGGTCACCCGATCTTACCTATATGGATTTTTTTTGTTTGGAGTTACATTTGTAAAAACGTTCATGCAACAAAGCCAAGGACACTTCAAGAGTTGCAACAGCGAATTACCAATGAATTTGGAGCCATATCACAGGATTTTGCAAAGAATGTCTGTCGATCAGTAGGCGGACGTTGTGAACAATGTGAACACTTTGAACATCTAAAATAAACAATTATTGTTGCTGTATTTGAAATAAAATTGTTAAATATCGCATAAGTTTTAAGATATTGCGTTCATATAAAAGTTTACTAGGTAATTTTAGAACACCCTGTATTGGTGCACAATTAAATTTTGGCACATACGCTACAGTACTAATAATTCTGAACACAGTACTTTGTTAATTTAAAATCCGAACAAATTTTTTGTTTAAATTAAGGAAAACGTTTTATGATACATTTTCCATCTACTATT
The DNA here is from genome assembly GCA_023014485.1 of Bathynomus jamesi. Lineage (NCBI taxonomy): Eukaryota > Metazoa > Arthropoda > Malacostraca > Isopoda > Cirolanidae > Bathynomus > Bathynomus jamesi. The sequence goes on along the minus strand of JAJOZX010010756.1, from coordinate 89,775 downwards.
GATATCTCTATCAATCTCTCTAAGGGTGTAGTAATATTACGGTGAGGCTTGTACAGTTTTGTAATGGGGTTGATATAGACTTTGTTAAACCAGGCATATATATATATATATATATATATATATATATATATATACTGTATATATATGGTCTGTTCAAAATGTATCCGGACAGGGTGTTTATTTTTAGAATAAAGGTGGTCACGCTTGGAGTTGTGACTGTGCGAAACATGTCTCTGCATATCGAGACAAGTTGACTGACAGGGTTGCACATCATTGTGTAGCGTTAGTCCATTGTGGTGAGCCGATAAAGTTAAACGTGTTTTGTTTCGCAACAATTTCTTACGATGTCGGTCATGTTACTTGTTTTTTTACTGTCAAAGTGTTGTGCACCATAAATTTGCTCCACAGAGACAAACAATGAACAAGGAATGTTACGTTGAAGTTTTGAGACGTCTACATGGAGTACTTCGGAGGAAACGGCCGCAGAAATGGGAGTCCAGAGACTGGATGCTTCATCGTGAAAACGCGCCATCTCACTCGTCGCAACTTCTCCAGCAATTTTTGGCCAAAAACGCTAACCCCCAAGTACAACAGCCTCCATATTTGTCGGATTTGGCTCCATGCGACTTGTTAACTCGTTTCCGAAGCTCAAACAATTTGAAAAGACACCGATTTGATGATGTTGATTGAGACCATCAAAAGAAATTCGACGGAGCAGCTTTTGGCCATTCTGAAAAGTGTTTTCGAAAATGTTTTCATCGGTGGCAGGATCGTTGGGAAGTGTATGGCTTCAGATGGAGCGTACTTTACTTTGAGAGATTAAGCCCCAAACCCTGTAAGTACCGTATTCTGTCTATAATCGCATTTGTCCGGATACGTTTTGAACAAACCTTATATATATATTTATATATATATAATTCTCTCTCTCTCTCTCTCTCTCTCTCTCTCTCTCTCTCTCAGCTGCTTGGGGACTCCCAACATGGGTTTAGACGGCATAGGTCGTGTCTCACCAACTTGCTCGAGTTTTTCCACGTCATGTTGGGTGAGTACGATAAGAGTAGGGCGATTGATATACTTTATCTCGACTTTCAGAAAGCCTTTGATAAGGTACCTCACCGCCGGCTAATGGCGAAAGTGCGCGCGCTGGGTATCGGTGGGGGAATAGGTAGGTGGATTGAAAACTGGCTGAGGAATAGGCGGCAGATGGTTGTAATTAAAGGGGCTAGTTCGGGTTGGGCCTCGGTCACTAGTCGGGTTCCTCAGGGTTCCGTTTTGGGGCCACTGTTGTTTATCATTTACATAAATGATATCGACGGTGGCATCGTCAGTCGGATCGCGAAATTCGCTGATGATACCAAGCTTGGGGCCAATGTTGGGACGCCCGAAGCGATCGAGGAACTGCGTGCGGACCTAGGTAGGATAGGAGAGTGGTCCGAAAAATGGCAAATGCCGTTTAACTTGGGTAAATGCAAAGTGATGCACATTGGCTACGCCAATCCCAAGTCAGACTACTCGATGTTGGGTAGAGGTGGAAAAGAAAGCCCAGAAACTATTGGGTTATATCAGGAGGCAATTTCAGTTTCGGAACAAGGAGATTGTGCTCTCACTGTACAATTCTCACTGTACAATTCCCTTGTCCCCCGCAGGGGGTATAAAGGTTATGCACATTTCTTCTGGATGTAGTAAACTTTATACTTGGGGTGTGACAGCCCTCCGGTCCCGAGTCGTGGGATTCTAGAGGAACTGGCTGCCAGCTCCTTTAGGTTCTCTCTCTCTTTCGGGAGGGCGGGTAAAGTATTTTGCACAATCCCGTCCCGTGGGTTACTAGGACCCCATCCCATCCCTACTCTGTCCTTTTAGATTACGTTAAGGTTGTTCTCCTCTCACTGCAAAAAAAAAAAAAAAAAAAAAAAAAAAAAACTTTTCTTTTAGTATTAAGTCTTTTTCTCTTCTTTTACTATTAGGACCCGACTGCTACCTCATGCGTGGGAAGAGAGGCTTTGGAACCTCTATAAATAACACCATTTAACGCTCGTAGGTTGTGAGAGACTGGGATGGAGGGGTCCCAGGCGTAGGGGCGCGATGAATGGAGTGTGGCTAGTGCCCCGTTAAGCCCATTCCTAACGCGTAATGGCTTGACCAGCCCCCTGCGACCGTTCTTTGGTGACCAATTGATGGTGCTTGGCTGTACTGCTCTGAGGTGAGAGGGCTTTACTGCCCAGCTGGCTGCCAGGCCAGCGTAAAGTCTCGGGCGTAGCCTCTGGGTCTGGTGGGATATCCCTTGAACACTGGATTCTAAGAGTCTGGCCCACTTGTGAGTGACTAGTAAGACTTAGTAAGGGGCTGCATCTCGCTGTCGCTCCTGGCGGAAAATCCGTGACGCTTGCGTCGCGAGTGTTTGTCAGTTGGTAGCTGCGACACGTTTGGGACGGTCCGGCCCTGGGGAGACCTTTGGTCGGTGCGGCAGCAGGAGAGGTGTAGTCTTCTGGAAGGAATGAACGTCACTTGCGAAAAGGCGGGTGCGGCTACGCGCGGGATTAATTCACCCCCCCCCCCTTTTTTATATACTGGTCATAACGTTTTTGGATAGTTTTCATTGCTAGAACGCTTTATCTTATTCAGAGTATTCAGAAAAAACAAAAAAAAAGAGAAAATATGGCAGGGCCAGCTAAATTGAAAGCAGAATGCTTTAAATGTAAAGTTAATCATTGGTGCGTAGACTTCCCAGAGGGTAATATCAGCGATATCACATCCCTTAGTGTATGTTTGTTTTGTAAACTTAGAGACAACCACGAAAAGGAAGTTAAAGAGCTAAAGGAAATAGTAAAAAAGCTTGAAGATAGGGTCGTAGCACTGGAAATCCAACCCAGTGGACAAGATCAAATTAAAAACACACACCAGCAGATTCAAACTGTAAGATTAAGTATCAAGAACAAAGGGAGGGCTCAAAGAAGGGGCTGATAGAGAAGGGTGGGAAGGGATCAATAGAGAAGGGTGGGAAGGGGCCTGCTGATGGCCCAAAGAAACCGAAGGATGTAGCTACCTGTCGGGGTGGGTCGGGTGGTGTAACTGCGTGTATGGGTGGCGACGGGTTTCGAAAGGTCTCGGGCAAGAAGGCTGCGAAGCCGAAGCCTGAGACCCCAGTTGCCCCTGTCAAGACCTCTAACCGCTTTAGTCTCCTGTGCTCGAAGGAGGAAGACACCGTTTTGATTGGGGACTCGCAGATCAGGGCCAGGAGAAGTACTTTGCTTCTGCAAACCGGGATGGGAGGAAGGTAAGGTGCTTACCTGGGCGGGGAACGGCGCACTTAAGGAAGGAGGTAGAGAAGGTGCGCGTGGATAGTCGGAGGACTGCGATCGTTGTCCACGCTGGTGGCAATGACCTGTTCCTCAAAGGCGGTGGGGTAGGTCTTACAGAAGGGATCATCACCGAGATCATGTCTCTTGCGGATGATCTAAAACTGAAGACAGACAGGGGAATGTTAATGGGTATTTTACCGCGAATGAATGTCAGTGACCACTCGCTCAGTAAGGTCATTGGCATCAACGAGAGGGTACAAGACTTGTGCGTTCCGCTGGGCGTGAAGTTTATTGACCCCTTCGATGCATTTTCGGGTAGGTGGGACCTTACCAGAGGGATGGTGTCCACCTCATGACAAGGTAAAGTGTGCTAGGCCGCGCTGCTCGACCGGCACCTATACAGAAGGTGAGGTCGAGTCCTGGGAGAGATGATGGGCCCCCACGGGAGAGATGAGGATGAGCCGTGGCGGACGTACCTTCGACTGAAGGGTGCGGCGAAGTACAGATGGGTGACCCTCCTCCTATGTTGGAGGGGGCTCAGTCTCCTGTGGAAGTTGCCCCTCGTTAGTGAGGGGCTTCTCAACTCCTGACAGCCTTGGCTGTTCGGGAAACGGGTCGCTAGGGGGCAGTCAGAATAGGGAAGGCCCCCTCCGTGCAATGCTTTTTAATGCTAGGTCAATTAGGAACAAGTTTCGCGAGCTACGGGCGCTCTTAGCATCAGAATACCAGGATATCGTTGCTATCACCGAGTCCTGGATTCATACTGATCGTAGGACTACGTTGGGGAGTTCGAAATTCCCGGTATAGAATGTTTCGCAAAGACCGCACCCGTGGGAGGGGGTGGGGTACTAATATACGTCAGAGACACTTGAGTCCGGTTGACTGCCAGTTCCGGTCGGAACGGGAGGCTGCTTGGCGTCGATCTGAACGTGGGAGGGACGAACTATAGGTTAATCTGGTGTACAGACCTCCGCATCTCCTCCTCGAGGAGGATACAGCCCTGTACACCGAACTCAGTAGCCTGCTAGGGGATAGGGTGTGTGTAGTTTTAGGAGACTTCAACTGTCGCGGCAAAGTGGGAAAACAGGACTGCCGATGCTGAAGGGAGGAGCTAGTTGACTTTGCTGATGAGAACTTCCTCACTCAGTGGGTCACGAGCCTACACGAGGCGAAAGCGTTCTAGACTTAGTATTCACGACCGAAGACAACCTCGTCACTGGCCTCACCGTTGACGAATCGTTGGGCGGGGTGATCACGGTATTATTAGGTTCCGTGTGTGCGTCCCTCGGTGAAGCGTATAACTCGAGAGGCAGTAAGCTCGATCTCCGGCGGGCGAACTTTGTTAGCCTCAGGGATAGCGTAGCAGAGATGGGGTTAGAGGTTGGCGGCGATGTTGAGGAGTGTGGAGTGCATTCCGGGATGAGTTTATGGTGCAGTCTGCTGCCATACCCTCAAACTGGCACCCCTGCTTCAACGCAGCCTAAGTGGTTCAATCGTGGCATCGCTTCGGCTATCCGAAATAGGAAAGTAGTGTATAGGAGGGCGAAGGCCAATCGTTCCCACGAGAACACTGAAGCGTATGTCCGCCTGTGTAGGGAATGAAGGCGAAGGTTAGGCTAGCGAACGTAACGAAGAACTACGGGTGGCAAGCCTCTGCAAGAGGAACCCTAAGGAGTTCTTCAGTTATGTTATAGTAGAAAGCCTATTAGAAGCATGATAGGTCCTTTAAAGGACGGAAGCGGCGTTCTGCGGACCTCCGACGCGGACATCGCTAAGGTGCTTAATGAGTACTTTGCGGGAGTGTTCACCAGGGAGGATACCCGCGTCATCCCCGAGCCAGCTGTGAGGCACGAAGGTGCTGACCTGGATAGTGTTAGATGTACCGCGACAGTCGTTGCTCATAGAATAGACAAACTGAGCGCGTTTAAGGCTCCTGGGCCAGACCAGTTTCTCCCCAGTGTTTTGCGAGAAGTGCGCGACCAGGTGGCTCCCCACCTGGCTACAGTCTTCAACAAATCGTTGGAGATGGGCCAGGTGCCTGGTGACTGGAGAGAGGCCAACGTGACCCCTATCTTTAAGAAAGGGGATCACGAAAGTCCAGGGAACTATCGTCCTATTAGTCTCACTTCAGTTGTAGGTAAATTATTAGAAAGGATAATAGCTGATAGAATCGTTGACCATTTGGATTCCTACAAGCTGCTTGGGGACTCCCAACATGGGTTTAGACGGCATAGGTCGTGTCTCACCAACTTGCTCGAGTTTTTCCACGTCATGTGAGTGAGTACGATAAGAGTAGGGCGATTGATATACTTTATCTCGACTTTCAGAAAGCCTTTGATAAGGTACCTCACCGCCGGCTAATGGCGAAAGTGCGCGCGCTGGGTATCGGTGGGGAAATAGGTAGGTGGATTGAAAACTGGCTAAGGAATAGGCGGCAGAGGGTGGTAATTAAAGGGGCTAGTTCGGGTTGGGCCTCGGTCACTAGTGGGGTTCCTCAGGGTTCCGTTTTGGGGCCGCTGTTGTTTACCATTTACATAAATGATATCGACGGTGGCATCGTCAGTCGGATCGCCAAATTCGCTGATGACACCAAGCTTGGGGCCATGTTGGGACGCCCGAAGCGATCGAGGAACTGCGTGCGGACCTAGGTAGGATAGGAGAGTGGTCCGAAAAATGGCAAATGCCGTTTAACTTGGGTAAATGCAAAGTGATGCACATTGGCTACGCCAATCCCAAGTCGGACTACTCGATGTTGGGCAGTAATATCGAGGTGACTGATTTAGAAAAGGACTTGGGTGTGCTAATTAGCAGCGACCTTAAGTTTACGAAACAGTGTGTAGAGATGGAAAAGAAAGCCCAGAAACTATTGGGTTTATATCAGGAGGCAATTTCAGTTTCGGAACAAGGAGATTGTGCTCTCACTGTACAATTCCCTTGTTCGGCCGTACCTGGAGTATGCTGTGCAGTTCTGGTCGCCCACCTCAGGAAAGATATTGAGAGGCTGGAGCGAGTGCAGGCGAGGGCCACAAAGTTGATCCCTTCCGTTAGGCATATGGGCTACAATCGACGGTTACGCGCCCTGAACTTGTTTTCGCTTGAAACTCGGAGGCTGCGCGGTCAACTGATCGAGGTTTTCAAGCTCTTACGAGGGTTCAACGATGTCGATTTTAGAAGTATGTTTAGTTTAAATGATAACCCAACTCGCAACAATGGTTGGAAGTTGGATTTGAAACGGTTAGGACTAGTGTGTGTGGGAATTACGTTACGTATAAGATCTGTGACACATGGAACAGGTTACCTTCGGAAGTTGTGAACAGTTCCTCTGTGGATCAGTTCAAGAAAAGGTTAGACGAAATCTTGCACACTATTTGAGTGTGTAAAGACATTTAGGACCTCAGTCTGCGGAAATTTCTTTTCCTGTAAAATAGTTGATATCTGGAACCAACTTCCCTCAGAGGATGTTTCCAGTCAAAGTGTAAATCTGTTTAAAAATAGGCTAGACAAAGTACAGAACACACTCATAGTTTAAGATTAAAACCTCAGAAAACTCTGCAGGAGTTCGCTTGCTCGGTGTCTCTGTGAGCAAGCTAAATATAGAGCTATTTATATATTCTCCACTTTCCTGTAAAATTTCCTTGGCTACTTTTCCAGGGTCAAGGTATTTTCTTCAACCTTTTTCCGTACCTGCCTCTGGCAGGGAGGGAGCGGAGGGTGGGGAGAGAGCCTTCTACTTTTCTATCCAGTTTTCTACTACTGCTAGCATAGTTTGAAAGACAAAATTTTCCCTGGCACCCGTTGCCATTGGTACCTCCTCGGTATGGGCCGCAAGGCCTTTTGAGGTACTTCTTTTCCTTCTCTCTCTCTCTCTCTCTCTCTCTCTCTCTCTCTCTCTCTCTCTCTCTCTCTCTCTCATATCTCAAATAAATATATATATATATATATATATATATATATATATATATATATATATATATATATATATATATAATATATATATATATATAATTGACGCGTTCGGTGGAGAAGGGGCGAACGCAACATTTTCGAATTATGCCACAAAATGCAGTTAAAGTTTGTAAACTTTAAACCTTTGTATTTTTCCGGTTTATTGAAATGTATGAATTTGAACACATATTTGAGTAAAATATTGTTGTGTAATATGTCGATATAATAAAACGCCAAGAAATTTTACAATATTATTTATTGATAGCTTCTGATGTTAACTGGTGTAATCCATTATTTGGTCCTCTTCGTCGAATGTTGTATTACCTGCTTCAACTGTTTCGGTTTCTTCCAGTTCCTTTAACAATCTTGTATAATAGTTCACTGCAGTTGCAGGCATTAGGTCCGATAATTCTTTGAGATCTTTTATTTTTTCCTTAGTTATTGGCAGCAATTGGGAATACTTTGGTTGCAGTGTCTGCTGGGCTAGATTGAATAAACTGACACTGTAGGATTTTTTCCCTTTCTGCAGTCTGACGGGATGGCTATTATCTGGGGTTGTGCGGTATGCAGTAGATATTACGTAGCCTTTGTGTTGAAAGTCAAATATTAACTTTCTTGCATCTGTAAATTCAGTAGTTGTTAATTTCCTAATGACAATGCACGTTTTTAGGACGTCAAAATCGAGAAAATCAGCCTGTTTCATTTCTACAACTAGGAAGCGCTGCGAAACGGCTGTAGTTATGGCCGTAACATAATCTTTTTTGGTGTAAATAATATTGCTGTAATTATTTTTTATATTTTGTTCAATTTGGCCAAATTGAGCATCACAGGGCATTGTCGAGTGACCAGAAAGTAGATAGATGTGTTCAATGTGAAGCAATGATGCGGAGTGAATTTCTCTTGAGATACATTAAAACCTAAATTTTACCGTGAAAGAGTGCAGACTAACATCTAATTTTTTGCATAGGTAAAGCAAAGGTTTTAAAGGGTAATTATACGACAAAAAACTCATTTTTCGAATTTTGTGGCGTTCGCCCCTTCTCCACCGAACGCGTTATATATATATATATATATATATATATTATATATATATATATATATATATATATATATATTCTTGACTGTAGGCCCTATAATAAATGTAATTAGATTAATTAAGTAGATTTTTTATGGCTCAGCAAATGAATGTCATTAATAAAGAAGATTAACAGGATTCGTGTTCGTGGTTTTTTTGTTTAATTAGCAAAAATAAAAGAATAGTTACTTAGTGATTAACAATTAGATGGTTTATATTGAAATGTACAAATATTAGTTACTGAATGTTGAGAATAGAAGAGACATTACATGGAGTACAAAGGTACAGTAATTCAATAGTATTAATATACAATAATTAGGGTGATAAAATATGGTACGTGATAAACAATAATAAACCTACATGCAGTGCTACGTTAATATTACACAAAAAATGCGAGTCCAATAACGCGGTATTGGAAACACTTTATAGCAGCATTTCTTAACCTGGGGGAAATTTTCCCCAGGGGAGAAATTTCAGGAATCCAGGGGGGATTCACGGCAGAATTTTGTTTGATCTTATAATTAGTGTGCATTATAAGTCTGCTAATGTTATTAAATTTTGTTTTCGAGGCTACTTTTTTCCGTATCCTAATGGAGGGGGAAATCGGGTAGGGCAAACTGGTCGAAAGGGAAAATGAGACAAAAAAGGTTAAGAACCGTTGCTTTAGAGAGAGTGTGTTCGGTTAGGCGGAGAGCAGGGGCGGACTGACAGCAACCTTGGCCCTCGGGCATAATGAGGTCCTGGGCCCCTTGAAATCCGATTTTTTTCATGTTACAGTTCGATTAGACCAGTGGTTCTTAAACTTTTTGACCCCGTTACCCCTTTTCCTGATCTCAACTAATCTCATTACCCCACACAAACTTGCAATGCCGAAGTTGTAAAGAAAGTGGAAAAATTAATTACTGAAAATAACTGAAATTACCTTTAATGTGATGGGTGCAACTGTTTTTTAGCTACAAGTTCCTTAATACGTGGCAATGTTCCTGATAGAGCACACCTAAAGTCGGCTTCAAGTTGAAGGCGGTTCCTTGCTTTTGTTTTAATTGTAACCATTGCAGAAAATGCTTGTTCACATCGGTACGTCGTTGGAGCCTGTACAAGCAGTGTGCGAGCCCTTTTCGAAAGTACAGGGTAATCTTTGCTATTTTTCAGCCAAAACTTTGGTAGAGTCTTGAAATTTCTCTCTAGCAAAGCTATCTTCTCGGAGAGAGAGAAATTCAATTTTTACCATATTAAGAATTGCTCCATTACCCCCGGAAATAGCCAAATTACCCCCAGTTTCAGAACCTCTGGATTAGACACTTGACCCGACTGAGAACACACACACTATTTTATGATGACTGCGGGCCGGGCCCCCTAATTGCCCGGGCTCTCGGTCCATGCCTGATTGCCCGACCGCTCAGTCCGTCCCTAGCTGAGAGTTTGCCAGTGGTGGGCACGCGCAACGATTTTTGTAGCGCCGCAACCGCAACCGCAGCCGCAACCGCAACTCTGCTGAAATAGTTGCGCCGCACGCGCAAGCGCAACCCTTTTCAAAAAGTTGCGCCGCAAGCGCAAGCGCAACCAAAAATGTTGCGCCGCAAGTTGCGCCGCAACTGCCCACCTTTGGAGTTTGCATTAATGTATAGGCTGTATAACGAAGTAGCCAAGTACGACACTGTAAAACACTGTAACTTCTTGACAAATTTCCAAAAAATTTTATCATTATTCAAGTTAGCCTCACAGGCTTTTGCTGCTCGAATAAAATCGTCCTATTTACACCGTCCTATAGCTGCTTTGTATTGACCCTTACTTCTACACATGTTCATATAAACCGGTCCTATCCTGGGTCTACCATGAAGGCACCATAAATCGTAAGCGTCTTTTGACTCGTTTCAGGACGACGACAAAATCATTCCAGCCAGAAATAATTTTAGTATGACTGTTGTAAGATTTAATGAGAGGCCTTCCTCTTTTCCCTAATATGGACAGTATATTATATAGTACCTATTTATAAGTTTACAATGAGAATCATTTGAACAAAAATTACTACAGCCAACTTGCAAATTTTCTAAATTATTAAAGAAGTCTTTATATTCTAATCTCTGTTGCATGTTAATATTAGACCAATTTTCGAGATTATTCATACCTATTGGGTTCTTGTTATGTTGTGTATTACCTAAGTTGGTAAAATTAATTAATAATTCTAGCGGTCTTTAATCAGAAAGGAAATCATGCAGAATATGAACACTGACAATTTGAGCCTTTAGATTATTAATAGTGAGAAAGTAATCAATCCATATTGTAATGGTTGCATTGGTTGCCATCGTATTTAGGCGAGCCATTACACACACAAAAAAAAGCGTAATAGAAATTTACATTATAAATAGTTCCCACAAGGACTTACTTTGTATATTTTTAATAGAATAAGAGAATTACTTACCTAGAATTTTTTTTTTAAAACTAAGTTAAAAGATGATGACCATACTAGACTACATATTAGGCTTGGCCTTGGCCTAGCCTAACGTCTATGTTAATGAGTCAGATTTCAAATTTAATATAGAATAGACAAGATTAGAAATAGTAATTTTAAAATTACAAAAGGCATGACCTTTACGGCTAAGGAGAACTGAATCACCAACGAGGAGAATACTAATAAAATTTTCTTGTCATATAAAAAGGTTTAACATCAAAATGACGTCACACTCACAAGACACAATTACAAGAAAAATCTAGAAAAAGGATCCCTATTGTAGAAATAGAACTCTAGTACTTTGTTATTAATTAATTAGTAATAAAGATATAAAGACATAGCCTTCCTGGTTGCTCCCCGGCGATAGGTGTGTTAAATTTGGGGTTCCTTCTTTATCCTCACACACTCCTTTCTGAGGGAAGGGTTACATCATTAGAATTTCCTATAGACGATTTGGGTAGCGCTGCGGAGCATAATAATTATTGGGGTTGTTTAACCTCCTTCGCAACATCTAAGGTCATATGACGGAAGGGACCTACATTTTACGTGGGATCTGAACCACCGGTCGCTACATAATTTGGACACGGAGGACGGTCTCCCATCCAGCTACTACCCAGACCCAATGTCGCTTAACTTCGCTGATCAACGGGAAGCGGTATTACGACATTGGCTACGACGTACCCCGCTGTGGAGCAGGTATCAACTTTCCGAGCTAAGACCTATCAGCAATTCAGCATATGTGGTATTACGAACTTGGACCTATTAACATACGTGGTTACAAACTTGGACCTATTGACATACGTGGAATGACAAACTTGGGCTCATCAAACAAATGAAAAAGAAATTGAACTACGGTCCTGACTACGACACTTGTTACCACTGTTACTCCTTGGGCGTAGTCACTGGTTCTCAATCTTCAGTTTTCACCCGGCACTCACTACCAGATTCGGGGATGAAAGACAAACGAGTATAAAAAAAATATTGTTCTAATAAACAGTTATGTATGCATGTATATGTAACTCTAACGCAAAGTTTAATCGGTATTCTCAATCTTTCATCTGCTGAACCGGTCAACTCTGGAACATCCTTCCTCACTCCATCTTTTCCCCATATCTATGACCAGCATTCTTTCACGCAAAGTGTCCAGGCATCTCGAAAACTCTAGCCCTTCATTTTGGCTCGCTCTCCTCCTCCTTTTATAGGGTGTAGGACGGACATTTTTGCGGTCATTCGTCCTTGGTTCCTCCTCCCTGCATAAAATATCTGAAAATATACGTCCTTTTTCGATACTTAAAGCACCATAGACAATACTCAGCCTTAAATATCTGATAAAATTAGTGCACATAAGTGGATTATTGAAAAATTAGAGTATAAATCTAAAAGGATTTACACTCCAGTTGTGCACACTTGCGCACGAGCTTTAAAGAATCTTAGCATTGAATAGGAATAAATTGTCAAATTGGTTAAAGAAAAAATTTTATAATTCTCAAAATAGTAAAGAAATAATAAGGTTGAGAATTGTCTACGTATCTAATTTAAAAGGATAAGGGAATAAAAGATTATACTTCACCCATATACAAATTTATTTTGGATACGAGTTAAAAGTATTTACAGTAATATCATTCAATAAACATTCCATACCACTTCTCAGTTATTGAATAGATCGAGGGTTGTCGTTTTCTCATTCTCATTCTCATCGATCCCGGCACCGTTGCGGAGGTCGACGTTACTGAAATGAAAAGGATACAAATAAGATCCAGTACATATTATTGGAATTATAGAACTAAGTTTACCCGTAACAATATCACTAACATATGTTAAATTATCCCTAGTTACACCCTAGTTATACTTCTACATCACTTTTAGTTAATTTAGCAGACTCGCGCGTGTTACCCAGTTCTACATCAGCATTACAGTATTATACAAAAAGAATATTTGGGATTATCTGATAATGACTTAATTTTGTACAACAAATCGATGTATTCATCTGGATTACTGCCGTTATTGTAGGGTAAATAACAGTTTACAATTAATATGCAATCGTTGTTCATATGTAATTCAATTCCTAAAATTTAGCTGTTGCAAGAGTACCAAATCTACATTGTCACAAATCTTATGAACATTTACGACTGAATTTATAATGATCTTACCTTATACGAAACATACGAGTATATACTGTACCTTTGGTAAACTTTGGTTTGCTTCCGTCCGAATTGTTCATTCTGACAAAGGTCAAGCTTTTCACTCCACCTTAGACCTACAGTTTAACGTGGAATCCGAACTACGCTCCACCAGCAGCCCAGCGTCTTAACGACTAGGCTACCCAGTTATCTACCAACCAATTTCTTTATTGTGTGGAAGGACGAACAACTGGGTTTTGCTGCTCGCCGCCTGCCATCACCGGGTCTCGATTCCGGAGCCGATGGATTTGTAGTCAGCGACGCTAACCACTACACCACCTATATATATATATATATATATATATATATATATATATATATATATAGGGCGGCGCAAAAGTCGGAAACCATAGGCACATTTTAATAATTTGTTTTAATGTGTTTTGTTCTTTTCAGATTTATTGTTGAACCTATGGCACAGAAATTTACAATAGATGAACGGGTGGAGATAGTTTTAATTTGTGCAAGGCGTGGTAACACACCGATCAGTTGCTACTGCTTTTAATGACAAACACCCTGAGAGGCCGCCACTTGTTCAGGCATCAGTTGGAAAACTGTTCACTCGCTTCAAAGAAACGAAGTATTCATGATCGGCCGCGTAGTGGCCAGCCAAAAAGTTCGATCGATGCAGCAACATCACTAATGGTACTCAATCACTTCGAAAACAGCCCAAGTAAGTCCTTAAGAAAGTTATCACAGGAAACGGGTATCTCCAGAAGATTCATTCAACGAATTCTTACAACAAATCGTTTCCATTCCTACAAAGTCCAACTCGTTCAGGAACTGCACGGTGACGACACAGACCGTCGTGTAGAGTTCTGCCAGTGGTTTCTACAACATCGACAGCTTCAACGAAGGATCATGTTCAGCGACGAAGCGATATTTCACCTCAGCGGTCGTGTCAATAGGCATAATGCACGCTATTGGGCCAATGAGAACCCCCACTGGATGGAGGAAGGACATGTGCAATTCGATCCACGAATTATGGTGTGGGCTGCGCTATAGGGGGATCGGTTAATTGGTCCGTACTTTTTCGATGGCATTGTAACAGGTGAAACATATCTGCATATGCTGAAAACATTTCTAATGCCCATACTGGACGACATTCCATTGACAGAACGGGCAGAGATGTGGTTTCAGCAGGATGGTGCACCACCACATTTCGCAACCATCATCCGGAGCTCTTTAGATGAAACATTCCCAAACAAGTGGATCGGACGGCGAAGGCCCGTCGAATGGCTACCTTGGTCTCCAGACCTCACGCCTCTTGACTTTTTCTTGTGGGGCCATCTCAAGTTGGTAGTCTATGCTGATCGACCCAGAACCATATGTTCTCTAAAGGATAAAATCACATCTGAGTGTGCCAAAATTAGTACCAATGTGTTAAGAAATGTTCAAACATCATGCATTCAACGCGTCAGAAAGTGTCTCCAAGTGGAAGGCCACCAATTCGAACATTTATTATAATTTAATAAAATGTGCCTATGGTTCCTGACTTTTGCGCCACCTTATATATATATACCGGGTGTCCCACAAAAAAGTTAACCGTACTTTGAATTAATATAACTCAAAAACTATTAGAGATTTTTGGGTCCTGCAAAAATGTTTTATTTAACAACTATTTATCTGTCGATTCTGGAAATTTCATTAAATTTCCTTTTACGAAGTTGATACATTAATGGTTTTAGTGGAGGCTATCAAAAATATGTTTGCGCAAGGAAGTAAAATAATGAAGCGAAGCCTAGGAAGCCTAGGTCACCGTGCACTTTCAAGCGAAGCGTAGGGAGCCTAGGTAGCCTAGGTCACTGTGCGATTCTTCAAGCGAAGCCTAGGCCATTGCACAGTGGTTTTTCGGACACGCTGTGGTATGGTCTCGTCATTATTGCTTATTAAGCAAATCAAAGCGTTTCTATGTAAAAGTTTACTTCAAAAGAACCCTTTTTATCATGCAGTTAACAAAAGAGCAACGCGTATTTGTAATCACAAACTTTATTAAGACTGGCAGTATTAAACAAGTACAAGATTTATTTGAACAACGTTTTCCAGGTAGGCACCCACCAAGCAAGCCCGCTATTTGGAAAAATGTTCGGAAATACCAACATGAAGGAACATGCTTAAATCTAAATAAAGGTCGTTCGGGTCGTAGGAAAACCATAAGAACAACAGAAAATATCGAAAATGTTCAGATGACACTTCTTCAAAATCCAAATGTATCAGTCAGAAAGAATGGGTTACAATTGTCAAAGTCAACATTTAACCGCATTGTTAAACATGACTTAAAATGGCATCCCTATAAGATGCATGTAAGACACCAGCTTCTTGAAACTGATTTTCCTCGTCGTAGACAATTTGTCGAATGGCTTCTCCATAAACCTGCTCGTTTCTTGGAAAACATTGTGATTGGTGACGAGGCAGCCTTTTTCATGAATGGAAAGGTAAATAGCTATAATATTCGACAATATGCGCCGCTGAACAACCCCCCAGCATTCAACTTTGACACACGTATTTGTCAGCAGAAAGTGTCTCTGTGGATCGGAATATGCGGGAATGGCTATCTTGTCGGCCCATTGTTTTACGACAATAACTTGAATGGTGCTGCCTACCTGAACATGATCAACGAACGGATCATCCCAGAACTCCTCCAGATTTACGGCAATCAATTCAATAGACTTTGGTGGATTCAGGACGGCGCACCAGCTCATAGACAGCTTGCTGTAAGAACAAAACTGAGAGAAAATTTTGGCAACCGCATTGTCGCGCTAAATCATGCAATTGAATGGCCCCCAAGATCCCCTGATTTAACACCGTGCGATTATTTCTTATGGGGATATCTAAAGAGTAAAGTGTATTCTATTCCACCGGAAAACATAAACCAGTTAAGAGATAGTATCACACGTGAAGTCAATTTACTTAAGGAAAATCACCAGTTGATCAAAAAAGTTGTGCAATCAATGCGATCAAAGGCGCAACTGTGCTTGGAAAGAAATGGAGGACATGTGGAAGGAAACGGTGCTTAGAAAATTAAAAAATAAATTTGTATTACCCATATGAAGAGGTGTTTTTGTTATTAATGGATTTAAATAAATTTGTTAATTTTAAACTTCGAAGTTTCATTATTTTACTTCCTTGCGCAAACATATTTTGATAGCCTCCACTAAAACCATTAATGTATCAACTTCGTAAAAGGAAATTTAATGAAATTTCCAGAATCGACAGATAAATAGTTGTTAAATAAAACATTTTTGCAGGACCCAAAAATCTCTAATAGTTTTTGAGTTATATTAATTCAAAGTACGGTTAACTTTTTTGTGGGACACCCGGTATATATATATATGATGAATAAAACCACGAAGGAAAGGGAACACAGAATGGTGCTCAAGCGCTTTCGTCTAATGACATCCTCAGGAACACTGAAGTACAAAAAGAGTTACAGCCTATATATAGGTTACAGAAAAAAAAAATATATATATATATATATATATATATATATATATGCAATAAACAGAGGTAAAAATAAAAATTAAAAATAAAGGATTATCGGAGAGGCATACAAATTTGTGAGGAAAAAATATCGATTTTTAGCACAAGATCAAATGAATTATTTCCAACCAACCAATGTTATAAAAAAAAAAAAAAAAAATACAAATTTATACTGGAAATCTGCCCGGGTTTTAACACTGCCTTTTTTGGTTAAGGTTCGATGTATATAAAAATAAAATGAAAATTAAAAGTTAATAGAGTAGCATACAAGTTTACCAAAGATTTAGCGTTCTACCTTTCTTATCTAAATCTGTTCTGAAGGAATTCAAAACAACAGGATCAAGTTGAAAAAGACCTTTGCTTATGTTGAAGTTATTTGTAAGTTGGATAATGGCAGACTCAAGAATATTTCTATTAACAATGTTGCTAGAGTGAAATAAAACTGAAGCATTATTCCAATCAATACAGTGGGATAACTGACAAATGGACAAAAAGGGCACTGGACGACTGTCCTGTTCTAACGGAATATTGATGCTGTTTTATACGTGTGTGCAAATCCTTTCCCGTCTGACCTATGTAAAAGGAATCACATTGTTTACAACCAATTTTATGGAGAATGCCTGAATTATTGGTAGGGCTATTTTTTACTATGATATTTTTCACAATATTGTTATATGAAAATACTACATTAATATCCAAAAGTTTAAGTACATTAGCAATGCCTAAAAAGGCCGGGAAAAATGGAAGTACTAAAATATTTTTTGACAAAGTACGAGTGTTATTATTGACACGATAGAAAGTTCGTTTTGCCTTGAGACAAGATTCCATAAACGCAGATGGATAACACAGATCACTTCCAATACCGTTGATTTTTTCTAATTCGGCATCGATGTATTCCGGAGTGGCGATCCTAAGGGCGCGGAGAAACATTGAAGAAAAAATGGCCTTCTTAGTGGGGGTGTCATGTCCCGAGTAAAAGTGTACGTAGGACAAATTGTTGTTTTTTTCCGATAGATACTAAACTTAAAACCTGGGCTTTCCCTATGTACACGCACATCCAAAAACGGGACATAGGGAAAGCCCAGGTTTTAAGTTTAGTATCTATCGGAAAAAAACAACAACTTGTCCTACGTACACTTTTACTCGGGACATGACATCCCGACTAAGCAGGCCATTTTTTCTTCACTGTTTCTCCGCGCCCTTAGGATCGCCACTCCGGAATACATCGATGCCGAATTAGAAAAAATCAACGGTATTGGAAGTGATCTGTGTTATCCATCTGCGTTTATGGAATCTTGTCTCAACAAGGCAAAACGAACTTTCTATCGTGTCAATAATAACACTCGTACTTTGTCAAAAAATATTTTAGTACTTCCATTTTTCCCGGCCTTTTTAGGCATTGCTAATGTACTTAAACTTTTGGATATTAATGTAGTATTTTCATATAACAATATTGTGAAAAATATCATAGTAAAAAATAGCCCTACCAATAATTCAAACATTATCTATAAAATTGGTTGTAAACAATGTGATTCCTTTTACATAAGGAAAGGATTTGCACACACGTATAAAACAGCATCAATATTCCGTTAGAACAGGACAGTCGTCCAGTGCCCTTTTTGTCCATTTGTCAGTTATCCCACTGTATTGATTGGGATAATGCGCTTGTTTTATTTCACTCTAGCAACATTGTTAATAGAAATATTCTTGAGTCTGCCATTATCCAACTTACAAATAACTTCAACATAAGCAAAGGTCTTTTTCAACTCGATCCTGTTGTTTTGAATTCCTTCAGAACAGATTTAGATAAGAAAGGTAGAACGCTAAATCTTTGGTAAACTTGTATGCTACTCTATTAACTTTTAATTTTCATTTTATTTTTATATACATCGAACCTTAACCAAAAAAAGGCAGTGTGTTAAAACTCGGGAAGATTTCCAGTATAAATTTGTATTTTTTTTTTTTTATAACATTGGTTGGTTGGAAATAATTCATTTGATCTTGTGCTAAAAATCGATATTTTTTCCTTACAAATTTGTATGCCTCTCCGATAATCCTTTAG
The DNA here is from genome assembly GCA_023014485.1 of Bathynomus jamesi. NCBI lineage: Eukaryota > Metazoa > Arthropoda > Malacostraca > Isopoda > Cirolanidae > Bathynomus > Bathynomus jamesi. The sequence continues at coordinate 71,282 of JAJOZX010010756.1, read as the reverse complement.
TTTTTATTTTTACCTCTGTTTATTGCATATATATATATATATATATATATATATATATATATGTATATGTATATGTATATATATATACCGGGTGTTTCAAAAGTCCCTCACTAATTTGATTTTCAATTTTCTTTGCAGCTAATCGACCAACGACGTTCATCTTGTGGTAAACTCTTACTCAGTAGTTGAGAATTTTTTTGAGTCTACATTTGAAGTTTTGCTCCGTTTTCTTCTGCTACCATGCTGACTCTAGAGCAGAGGTGTGAAATCGCTGCATGGCAGGAGGTTTTTCAATCTGTGGTCGGAGTGCAGCGACGATTCCGGGCAGTCTACGGACAGCATTATGCACCGGATAGGAACACCATCGTCGCCACCCACCGGAAGTTTATGGAGACCGGATCCGTAAAGGACAAACCACGATCAGGAAGACCTCGAAGTGGGCGGAGTGAGGAGAATGTCGAAACTGTCCGTGAGGCGTTTACTCAGAGTCAAGGAAAGTCCATTCGGCGAGCTGCTGCGGAACTGAACATCAGCGCGACATCTATCCAACGGGTTTTGCGGCGTGGTCTCAAGCTGTATCGGTACAAGATCCAGGTGGTTCAGAAGCTGGAACCTCAAGACTACGATTGCCGGGTGGAGATGTGTGAGACACTGCTGCATCACTACGAAAGAGACCCATCGATCCTGGAGCACATGTGGTTCAGCGACGAAGCTTTCTTCCACCTTTCTGGTCGAGTCAATCGGCACAACACCCGCATCTGGGGAACTCACAATCCTGCGGAGATCCGTGAACATGAAAGGGACACGCCGAAATTGGTCGTCTGGTGTGCCATCTCCTCAGCTGGGCTGATTGGTCCGTTCTTCTTCCGGGATCAAGATGGAAATTCCGTGAACGTCAATGGAGACAATTACCTTCGTATGCTTCAGGAGTTTTGCATCCCCCAACTGTCAGCTGTAGCTGACATGCAAGAAGTCATTTTCCAGCAAGACGGTGCCCCTGCTCATTACTCGCGTGAGGTTCGCTCATTTCTGAATAAGCAGTTCCCGGATCGGTGGATTGGTCGCCGTGGTCCCATCGAATGGGCTGCTCGCTCGCCTGATCTTACCCCATGCGACTTCTTTTTGTGGGGCTACATTAAGAGCAAAGTGTACGCCACCAAGCCGCGAGTCCTCCCCACACTAGAAGAACGGATCAGGAATGCGTGTGCTTCTGTTACTCCCGAAATGTTGTCCAATGTCGGCCAAGAATGCGTAAAACGGTGGCTCGCTTGTTTCGAAAAAGACGGTGCCGACATTGAGGTGTACCAGTGACTTTCCAGTAGACTTATGAAGCCAAGTTTGATGCCACCAAAATTCTCATGAATCGTAGACTCAGCAACCAAATTGTCATTTGGTTCCTCTTGTAATTGCTATTTTAATAAAATTTTAAAAATAATGAGGGACTTTTGAAACACCCTGTATATATATATATATTTTTTTTTCTGTAACCTATATATAGGCTGTAACTCTTTTTGTACTTCAGTGTTCCTGAGGATGTCATTAGACGAAAGCGCTTGAGCACCATTGTGTTCCCTTTCCTTCGTGGTTTTATTCATCACAAATATTATTCACGTGTTACTTTCGTGAAATAATTTATATATATATATATATATATATATATATATATATATATATATATATATATATATATATATATAACCTTTGGTTAGCCTCCGCCCGATTTGTTCATTCTGACGAAGGTCAAGCTTTTCACTCCACCTTAGACCTACAGTTTAACGTGGAATCCGAACCACGCCGCCCCATCAGCAGCCCAGCGTCTTAACCACTAGGCCACCTATGGTACCCATTTATCTACCAACCACTTTATTGTGTGGAAAGATGAACAGCTGGGTTTTGCTGCGCGCCGGCTGCCGTCGGGTCTCAAACCCGGGGCCGATGGATTCGTAGTCAGCGACGCTAACCACTACACCACCGAGGCGCATATATATATATATATATATATATATATATATATATATATATATATATATATATATATAAAACCTTACAATGTCGTAGTTTTTTGTTGCTGGCAACGTGAATGAGTGGTCATATTGTAAGTAATTATATGGCAGACAGCTCATTAATATGTTTATATGTAGTTTTATATAAATTTAACCTTAGAAAATGTTAATAACTAATGCATGAGTTCATCTTTTGTTTCTTTATTAAGAAATGATGCGTAATAAAATTATTATAAATAAATAAAATGGCTTTCGTTCAAAATTGATCGAAAGTCTTGCTGTTAAATTTGTTAATGGTTTTAATACATATGATACTCGTGAAACAAAATGTACAGTGGGGTTCAAAAGTCACGGCCGGGTGAAATATATTCCGTAACCACCCAGTCAACGATTTTACTGTACAGTATTTTATTACTTGAGTATTAGAAAGTTAAGATTTAATTTAGAATGGTAAAAGAGCTCATTATACATGTATAAATTGTATATGTACAGAATATAAATAGAAATCTGTATTCAGCCATATACTGTATATAGTAGTAATATAGTTTCATTTATGATGAGGGGGGAAAGGGGAAGAGGGGTAGTGCCTGAGGGGAGGGGAGTGCCAGAGGGAGAAAAATGGGAGTGCCAGTAGAGCAAAATTTTAATCCATGATAAAATCTCTCAATAATAATTAATAAGTCTTTATTGAGAAAGAACACATTACATAAGCTATACATTATATCCATACTGGTTTACACAATGTTGGCATTAACGTTTAATTTTTGTAGTTTTTAAATTAAATTAAATTACCTTTAAACACTGTAGTTTTTGTGGTTTCCGATCTAAGGTCATATGACGGAGAGGACCTACAGCTTTACGTGGGATCCGAACCATGGGTCGCTACATAATCTGGACGCGGAGGACGGTCTCCCAATTCAATTACTACCCAGACACAATGTCGCTTAACTTCGCTGATCAACGGGAAGAGGTGTTACGACATTGGCTACGACGTAGCCTATGATGAGGAAAGAAGAGTACAGGGACATAGCCTGAAAAGATAAATAATTGTTGGAAGGAAATTGCTACCAACCTAGCGTGGCTTTCGGTGTGCGGCGGCCTTAAATCTTTCTTAACGCTGTTTTGTGTGTGTGTGTGTGTGTGTGTAACTTGGTTGGAACTGGTCAGCCAGGTTGGCTTGTGGGTGCGGTCGCGTCCGGCAATAATTTTCTTATTATTAGTATTAGTGTTATGCCTAAGACAGTATTGCCAGTGGCCACTGTACTCTATGTTCATATTGGCATTGGGTCAACGTGCTCTGATGGCCTCTAAATCTTAGAGCCTTTCAAATTTTTTACTTTTTATCAAATAAAGTTCATAGTGTGACGTCACACTTTTATTTTTAATTTTTATTTATTTTTATCTTTTTTTTTAATCAAAAGCCATTAACGGATTAAGATCTTATCAGGGATTAAAATTTCACTTTACTGGCACTCCTCCTCTCCCCCTTCCCCATTCTCTCATTATTCCCTCGCATAAATGCTATGCTACTATACTAATCAGTGAGTAGAGCCAGAAACTGCTGCAACGCTCAGGACAACTAATGCGACCCATTGCGCTAATTCTTGGATTATTATTAACCTGAATACTGCGTATTTGTGGATCCATATATGAATTTGATCACATTCGCTTATCTGAAATCTTTTATTTTCTACTTTTGTCACTTGATTTACAGCTTGTTACCAACTAAATAGATGGACATTGTCGAAAAGAGTAAATTACCAAAAAAATTCTGTATCCAGTTTAGAGAATCTAGAACAGGAATCTGGTGTAGGCAATTGTATGGTCTCATCGATAGATGAGTTTAATGCCTTTGTATTACAAAAAGATATTTATAAAAATCTTTCAGTGCTAAATCTAAACATTCGAAGCTTACCTAGGAACTATAACTACTTATTGGCCCTTTTGAAAACTTCTACGGTCAAATTTAGTGTTATAATTCTCACGGAAACTTGGTTAAATAATAGTATTAAAAACCTATATAATATAGATAATTACGTTGCTTATCATACTGTAAGAGATGGTCAGATTGGTGGGGGTATCTCTGTGTATGTGCATCAAACTTACGACTCTAATGAAGTATTTTCTCTATGTAATAGTGACAATGAAAACCTGATTGTGAATATAAAAGACAAAAGTAATGTCTATTCTGTCCATGCAATATATATAGACCACCTAATACAAATATCAATAGCTTTTTAATTCACTTAGATAACATGTTATGCAACTTTCATAAATCGAATGCCATAGTTGCGCAACGGGTGACTTCAACATCAATTTGCAATCTGAAGCAATCTCTCATAAATTTTTAAACTTAATGAATTTTTTCTATCTTAGTCATTCTATTACCAAACTCACTCGAGTCTGCAGCTATGGCAATCGAAAAACAGAATCTACGATTGATAATATATTTGTAAATAGCAATGCCGTCGTAAATTCTGGAATTATAACCACAAACATCAGTGATCATTTTCCTACTTACGCTATATTCAATAACATTGCTCAGGTGCGGACAAAACAACTATTGATTACAGAATATTCTCAGAGGTTAACAAAAGAAAATTTATTGGGGCTGTAGAAAATACTCGATTTGACTGTGACGAACCTATAAATGACCCGGTGGCCGGTATATTCCCCCACGGTATATTCCCCCACGGTATATTCCCCCACGGTATATTCCACCACGGTAAATTCCACTAATGGTAAATTCCACCAAAGTAAATTCCACCAGGTAAATTCCACCAATGGTAAATTCCACCAGGTAAATTCCACCCCAAATTATTTAAAATAAAATATGATTTAAATAAGTAAAATGTAAATATTTTATTCATATGGGTACAAATAGAAGAATACAACGAATATTACAATAATTTATGGTGCTCTTCCAATATGTGCTCTACCGCGAAATTTACATTCCAATACGTGATCTACCTTAGATTATTCGGATTAGCAGCAGGTACGTTAGTTAGCCTTATAAGGCTAACTAACGAAAATATCACGACTTAACCTAACCAATCGTCAAGGGCGTATAGTTGACCTAACGATTGGTTAGGTTAAGTCATGATATTTTCGTTAGTGCTAATCCGAATAATCTAAGGTAATATTTACATTTTACTTATTTAAATCATATTTAAGTAATGGGCGTCACGTCGAATCCTACTCTTAATTATTTAATAAATGTTACCACTTTATCATTTTATGATTGAATTCCATATAATTTCCAAGTGCTTCACAAAAATAGATCCTGACTTTATGTACACCCGGTACAATATACTCAGTACAGAAATTAACTAAAATAATCAAAATTGCAAAATATAACTATTATAACAACCAATTTTCCAAACATAAAGGAGACATGAAAAACACTTAGACAACCATAAACAATCTTCTCGGAAAACAAATTAAGAAAAATTCAATAGAGAAATTAAATGTTGATAATAAAGAAATTACTGATGATACTGCTATTGCAGACTCTTTAAATACATATTTTACTTCACTGGCGGTCAATGGCGGATAAGCTTCGCTCACAATTAATAAATAATGATCACTCACCTCTAGAATATATGCCACCCAGCCCACTAAATTCATTTTCTTTTGTTCCTGCTACCCCTACTGAGGTCCAGAATATTATTGGTAAATTAAAAAATACAAAAAATAACATTCATAACATTCCTGTACCTATATTGAAACTTGTTAAAGATAAGATATCTGTAACTTTGGCAAAAATAATTATCAATGAAAGTATTTCCAAAGGAATATTCCCATCAATGCTAAAAACTGGTTGTATAACACCCCTTTTTAAAGGGGGTGATCTTACACTAGCGACAAATTACAGGCCGGTGTGTTCATTATCTGTGTTCAGCAAAGTTTTTGAAAAAATTGTAAAAAGTAGAATGCAGCGATATTTAGAATCCTAAAATTTATTATCTCCAAATCAATATGGCTTCCGTAGAAATAAAGCAACGGAAATAGCTATTTTAAATCTTATGGAAAATGTAAATATAGCTAAGGAGAACAAAGAAATAATGATATAAATATTTATGGATTTGAGTAAGGCGTTTGATGTAATAGACCATAATATTCTACTTAATAAATTATATTGTTACGGCTTTAGAGGAGCAATCAGTGATTGGTTTAAAAGTTATTTGTCGAATAGATATCATTTTGTATCAGTAAATAAGGTTTGCTCAACTAAAGCGCTTGTCAAACATGGTGTGCCACAAGGCTCAGTTCTGGGTCTACTGTTATTTTTATCATATATAAATGACCTTCCACGTTCATCTGATATACTGAACTTCATAATGTTTGCAGATGATACAACTGTCTCTCTTTCTTGCAAAGATGTTAATACAGGTAAGAATATACTTCATTCAGAATTCATCAGTGTAATGAAATGGTTGACCACCAATAAACTCTTCCTAAATACCAGTAAAACAAATTTCATGAGTTTTACTAATAAAAGAAATGTATATCTTGATTAACTTAATGTTAATGAGATCGCCATAAAGGAGTGTACTGTAACAAAATTTCTTGGTGTAATGCTAGATAAGAATTTGCAATGGAGTGATCATGTAAATTATATCGCGAAAAAGATTTCAAGGAGCGTTGCTATAATGTTTAAACTTAGAAACAAGTTTTATTGACTCTTTATCATACTCTTGTTCTTCCTTATATAGCATACTGCACCCTTGTTTGGGGAAACTCCGCTACCAACGCATTAAATGGTATCTTTGTCATCCAAAAACGAGCAAAAAGGTTATTATCTGATGCTGATTTCCTTGATCACTCAAGTGCATTATTTAAAGAGCTAAACCTACTAAAGCTCAACGATATAACCAAACTGGCACATTTTATTTTTATTTACAAGTGTAAGAACAAAATCATTAACTTACAATGGGTGAATAAATAATTTGTAACTCATCAAGAAATCCACTCGTATCAGACCAGAAATAGATCAAAGCTTGTTAATACCTCAATTTAGATTGTCTTCATCTCAAAAACTACCCATTTTCATTGGATTGAAACTATGGAATGACTTGCATGCCGATATAAAAAATATTGTGAATGTAAATTTGTTTTAAACCAAGTTGAAATCCAAATTAATAATGGCATACTAACAAAAATCTAGGATTAATGTCCACTAATATTGTTTAATGTTGTAATACATGTTTTAACTATTAATAATACTATTTACTCATTTATTTATTTATTATTATTAATTAATAACTAGCTGCTTATTTTTAATAAGAGCCCAGTAAAGCCTAAAGCTTAAGGGCCAAATTAAATAAAATAAATAGTCGAGCTTCACAATTATTCATGTAATTGTAAATTGAAAAAATGTATTTGTTTTATTATTATTAATAAAGGTTATTCTATTCTATAAGTTAATTTCTGAGTGGATGAGTACTTCATGGTTTTGTTTACTAAAACGAAGTTAAGCGACGTTCGGTCTGTTCAGTAGTTGGATGGGTGACCGTTCTCTGCGTTCAGATGATGTTGCGACCTTTAGACGGTTCAGATTAGGTCTCCTCTCTTATACGACCTTTGCAGCTACAAGGGAAATTAAACAACTTCAGACTACTATCATCATTATTATTAATTAATTACCTACAAAATTGGATCAATATCTTATTATTAACTTCCAAGCACTGTAATATATACAGTAGCAATTTGGTAGCAATTTCCTCCCAACAATTATCTTTTCTGTTATGTGTCTGTACTCTTCAAGAGCTCATGATGCACTCTAAGTTGAAGTTCTGTGAATAGGCCGTGAATGTGAGGATACAATACTAGTAAACAGGGAGCAAGTGTAGTTTACGTCCCCCTGACACAAAAGGGGACACAAACTACACTAGGTCAAAGTTGGGGAACGTAAACTACACTAGGATCTTCAGGAGACATTTTTTAAATGAATCCACCAAATAAAACGTTAAAACCAGAGCTGGGCACTTGCGGCATATTTTGCGGTACTGCGGTACTTGCGGTACCACCGCACTACCACCCCGGGCCCCCATAACGCAGTACCGCAAAGGATCGCTGAAAGTACCGCAGTACCGCTACCGCATTCAAATTTCCGCGTACCGGTTTGGTACCGGTTTGGTAGTGCAGCAGTACCGCAGTACCGCAATATGCCGCAAGTGCCCAGCTCTGGTTAAAACTAACGAAAATATTACGACAACCTAACCAATCGTCAATTTATATATATAAATTATATAAAATATATAAATTTATATATAAATTGACGACTGGTTAGGTTGTCGTAATATTTTCGTTAGTTTTAACGTTTTATTTGATTAGGTATACACGGACAAAGTTGGGGAACACAAACTACGCTAGGATAATGTAGAGGAACGTAAACTACACTAGAATAATGTAGGGAAACGTAAACTACACTAGGCACCACAGGGGAACGTAAACTACACTAGAATAATGTAGGGAAACGTAAACTACACTAGGCACCACAGGGGAACGTAAACTACACTAGAATAATGTAGGGAAACGTAAACTACACTAGGCACCACGGGGGAACGTAAACTACACTAGAATAATGTAGGGAAACGTAAACTACACTAGGCACCACAGGGGAACGTAAACTACACTAGAATAATGTAGGGAAACGTAAACTACACTAGGCACCACAGGGGAACGTAAACTACACTAGAATAATGTAGGGAAACGTAAACTACACTAGGCACCACAGGGGAACGTAAACTACACTAGGCACCACAGGGGAACGTAAACTACACTTGCTCCGTAAACAGTAAAGGTACAATAGTTTAAAGATAACGTCATATCCCTATTTTTTTTATTTGTAAGTGTTCTGATAGTCACGCAATTTTGAGTCGTTTCATCCAAACCAGACACCAGCTAATAATTTGGCCTCCTCTCCTCCTCCTCCTCCTCCTCCTCCTCCTCCTCCTCCATGTGATTCCCCTTTTATTTTGCGTCCAACAGTGACAATTCTGCGAGAGTGACTCTCAAAGGAAGGAATTCTGAAATCGAACTATTCCCACTTCGTGCCATTCTTATTCTCATCCACGGTTTTCCCATTTAGTCCAGGTTAGGTTAAGTAGGGTTAAAGTTAGGGTAGGAAGTATTAATTAACCATTACCGCGAATGGGAATGACATTCTTTCTCAAATGAAGACTCTTTTCTCAAATGTGGATTTTTCTCACTTTTTGCTTTCTCAATTGCGGACCGAGAAGAGGAATGATATTGAGTGGAAAATAATTAATCGATAGTTTCTTCTACGGTGGACAAACGTCCGTTATTAAAGCGGACAATCTTCTTTTTAACATTGTCAGAGACTGAAAAAGAAGTATGAAAAACGAAGAAAAAATTAGATTTGATCAAATAAATGCGAGTTAAAATATTGTTTCGTTTATCATTTCGTTATAAAATTGGAGTAAATTTGTTTTAAAAAAGCATTTACACCGAATTCAAAATTTTCCTAAATGCGTCCTCTTTTTCACTGTTGCATAATGGCCACCCTAGTTTCTTCAGATGAATGGGAAATGTCCGTGAACAGGTTACTTTTCCTATTTATTTAAAATCTTTTCCCGATAAACTTAACATTTAACAGTTTTATCGTTACATCTTGAGGCAGCAGACGTTACTATAATATTTCGCTATGCAGTTGACGCCATAGCTGCATCAACTTGCCTATATGGCGAAAGTAAAAATAAGAGCCTTTTGCGTGACAGGAGTGTATTTTTATGGCAAACGACAGTTACTTAAAATGAACTAACATAACGATAAAAGAAGCTCATTAATATCAAATTAATAAAGTTTCAATAAAATTCAATGAAATGAATATGAAGGTCCTTTTGTTAAACCTCCACTGTAGTCCACGTTACGCAGATAATGTCGAGATGTTCGTTGTGACACTGATCCATATTTTTTATGCTTATGTAAGTCTTGCCAGTGGATTGGACCTCATCTCGCGAGCAAGAGTTTCGCGTTCGTTCCGTAATCGTGGTCTATTGTTAACTTCTCGCTTATTTGTCTGACGGAAATTCGGGATGATGTTTTGAATTGCTTCACTTGTAAGGCCGAATGCGAGTCCTCCGTCTCTCGCTTTAATCATAATCTGATTGTCCAGTGACGCAATCATGAAAAGATTTGTATATTACGAGTACCAACTGTACAAGGTAGCTTTCACGATCTACAAATCTTTCGACGCAGGACACATTCTGTTTGTAACTTTGCACCTTATGAACACATGCAGTACTTCTGAATTGCACATTCCACTTGATCAGGGCTCTTTACAAGGGTGTTTTTCTTTCAATTTTCCTATTCTTCCATTTACTAGTCAGGCGTTTGCTTTTAGAGAATCTTTCCTACGGAGCGAGAGTAATTTAAACTTCTTAAAATAAATGATTATGGTAACAGACAAGAAATTATATCATACTTAGAAGAAAAGTTGCATATCCACATAATGTGTCTTCATTGCATAGGCTGTTGCTAACTAAAGATGGGTTCCCTCTTGTCTTGGAGGATTTTATAACCCCCTTCCTCCCCACATACTCCTCTTGCGCATTATTTTGGCTTCTCACCTTTCTAAAGAAGGGCCTCTTCTGGGAAGCTGTCATTACAAAAGCTGTAAAACTATTATCACTCTTGACATTAATATGAATGTTTACTTCCAGATGATGTTCATGTAACCACTGCATTTCCATATTCATTGGCGTATAATGTTCAAGATCAGATGGAGAACCACATTCATTTTACTTTGTTTTTAGTGTTATTATAGAAGATTACACTATATATATTTTAACTATCGTTCATTATGTCCAACTTGTATAAGATGTCTATGTATATAGTGCCTCGTTGACACTATAATAATAATAATGTTATTTGTTAATTATGATTGCTTGAGGCTGAGGTCACCGGGTCTTTTGCAGACCAAATATTGTCATTAATTAAAGGAAATTAATAGAATGAGTTTTCTTCCTTTTATTATTAAACAAAATAAATGATTTATGAATGAGACAAAATAAAAGTTGGTTGTTTGAATACAAGTTCAATTGAAATAAATATGTGCGCTTGATTAATGACTTCAGTATAATAATGACTTCAATATTAATGATGATGATTAGACTTTACATAAAGTTAGGTGAATGACACTAGGCCAAATGGGGCCTGCACACGATGTTTACATGATGGGATCTCTCGTGTCACTGCATTCTCTTCAGAGGAGAGAACTCGAGGTGCGATTGTGGCGTCCTGCCCGAGAATCTTTATAACGAGGTTGAGGTATGAGGCAAGGCAGAGACAACTGCCTTGAGTGAATCCTTGCGATGTGACGTCATCTTGGTCGTGGCCGTGTCGATGGAACAGCGGGTCTGGTGTAAAGTGGTGATCGCGAAAGTATTTGAAGGTGTTCTCGTCGCTACGCTACATGTACACTGTACAGTATATAGCGTACTGATATCATAGCGGTTTGCCCCGTATTAAAAAAATAATCTGTACCCCTGTGTGTATATATATATATATATAATGTATATATATAATATATATATATATATATATATATATATATATATATATATATATATATATTCTATTCAAGCGTCGTTCTTTACGTTAATTATACTGCGTGTTCTTTGCAGTTGAAATATATATAAGCTGTTACATAACTGCCTGCTATATAAATAATATTAAATAACAAATGTAATGATGTTGAAACGTTTTGCAAAAATGTGGTAATAAAACGATTTGAAGAAATAAAGGAAATAGATATCAAATATTTATGAGTCTCCTCCGAAAGAAAGCTTGAGGTTTAGTCCTTGTTTTAAATGTTTTCTTTTATTTCTAAGAGAAGAAATGATGTAGATCAGTAGTTCTCGACCTTATTTGCTTCTGTATCAGCTGCAGCAAAATAAAATTTAGCATAACCCCGCTGTCATCGTTTTTCATGACAGACCAATACATTACCAGCTATCGTCTCCAATCTTCCTTCTTATTTTAGGATTTACTGTGATTTATTTTTTTAATACAGTTACGTATCAGTAAACAGTAGCTCGCGTACCACCATTGCTACGCGTACCACAGTTTGGAAATCGCTGTTCTACGGAGCTTCTATAATACTCTTATAATACTGTGTGTGTGTGTATATATATATATATCAGTGGCGATTTCTTAATGAATGCAACGCATGCAATGCATGTGTTAAATATGTTCTCTTTTCAGATCTAAGTAAGGATTATAATTGACAAAAATAATTTTCAGAAACTAAAAATAGTCTAAGGCTTCAATCACGCATGTACTGGCTATTGGGCGGTGTAAACAAAATTATGTCTTATTTCATTAGACAATTAAGAACATTTTTCTGTACACAGATCGAAATACTTGTAGCTAAAGCATTCACTAATTCAGTCTGGGTACAGAAAAATGTTCTTAATTGTCTAGTGAAATAAGACATGATTTTGTTTACACCGCCTTGCCTTGGGCAATTTTTTAAGGAGACTTCTCACTATCCATAAGATTTTTTTTTGAGCCTCATAGCTAAATTCAAAAGGCAATATGTTTTAAAATATGCTTAGAAAATTTACTTAATATTTTTACTAAAAATAATTAAAAAGCTTTGTTCTGATTTTTTTTAATTAATGAAAATAATACGACATGCATTCAGTTTTATAGGTGCATTCACCAAAAAGTAACATCTGGCAATTCTGACAAGGCTTCTTTCCAGTACCACCGCCGCAAGCATCCACTTGTGTTCGGTGTTCCCTTTTGTGCTTTAATTATTTTGGATAATCAGTTAAATAAATTATAGCATTGTAGTGCCCATAATGACTGACGATGTGTTTAATCAATTGAAGACTAGAAGATTTTACTCACTCTCTTTTGATGAGAAAAAGCGCATATTGAATAATGGCAGACCGATTCCACATTTGAATTTAAGCAAAGAAAATAAAGGCTTCACTAGGAAATTTAATCCTAAGCTGTATGATGATGTTCCCTGGTTATGTGGAAATATTTCAAATAACAAATTGTACTGTTGGTCGTGTTTCCTATTTTCAAGAGATAACTCTGTGTGGAATTCTGTTAGTCGTGGATACGACGATTTAAACAATTTACATACTGCAATTTCTCGCCATGAAAAATCTCTTGCTCACATAAATGCATTTGTTGATCTTAAAACATTTGGAAAGTCAGAAAGAATTGATTTAATACTCGACAAGCAGAAATCAGTTGCCATTTCCAGACATAACGAAGAAGTTAATAAGAATCGAGAAATTTTGAAACGTTTGATTAGGATAACATGTTTTTTAGGTATGCAAGAATTAGCATTTCGCGGTCACAATGAAGAAGAAAACGCTGACAATAGGGGTAACTATATTGAATTGGTATTTTGTATGGGAGAATTCGATGAAAAGCTTCAAAACCATTTAAAAACTGCGACTGTTTTTAAGGGAACATCATCTGCTATTCAGAATGACATAATTCAATCTATTAGTGCAGTTATGTTAGAACAAATAAAACGTGAGCTTATCGACTGCATGTATGTGGCGATTTTATTAGATGAAACATCTGATGTCAGCTGTTTTTCTCAACTCTCTACTGTTGTTCGTTATGTTAATAAACATGGAGAGATTTGTGAACGATTTATAAAATTCAATGACGTCAGCAATGATAGAAGTGCAGGAGCGATTTCTGATTTATCTATAAGGCAACTAGGTGAACTGGGCTGTTTGAAAAAATTAGTTGCTCAAACCTACGACGGTGCTGCTGTTAT
>JAJOZX010010756.1:0-52500 GCA_023014485.1 Bathynomus jamesi | reverse complement strand
TGACGAAGGTGAAGCTTGTCACTCCACCTTAGACCTACAGTTTAACGTGGCATCCGAGCCACGCCCCACCACGGACGGTCAGAAATTACAAAATCCTCGCCCAGACTCGATCTCACGACCTCACGATCAGCAGCCCAACGCCTTAACAACTAGGCTACCCAGGGTACCCATTTATCTACCAACCAATTTTTATTGTGTGGAAGGATGAACAGCTGGGTTTTGCTGCGCTGGATTCGTAGTCAGCGATGCTAACCACTGCACCACTTAGGCGCAATATATACGCACTGAAGTGATCTAAGATAAAAGAGAGTAAGAACGAACTAAACCAGTGTTAATTTAACGAACAAAAAGTAGTCCATCTCAAAACTCATAAATTGATTATATTTTATTAAGCTCATCCTTACACACACACACACACACACACCACACACACACACACACACACACACACACACACACACACACAATTCACCCGAAGATTTAAAATCCTGTTTTTAAACAAGCAAAATGAGTGAATATATTTTATACAAAGGAATAACAAAGGATACCAAGCAGCAACAGACTGACTGGTCCTTACGAGGTTGTCTCTTTAAGGAAGGTTAGAAGATAGAAGTAAATTTAAAGACGAATAAAAGTTTTAAAACAAAGCAAAGAAGAGAGGTTGAAAGGAAGGAAAGAAATTTAAAAATAAAGTGAAAATTTTAAAGTAAAGAGGAAGGAATCCGAGCGAAAACCCTTCAGTACTTTTATGCGCCAACAAATGCTTCCATCTGGGGGTTTAAGGCAAGATAAGCATCTAGTCTCTTTTCAAGGTATTCGACCGAATTACTTTGAACTACTCTGGCTGGCAATCCATTCCACAAATTAATTATGCAACTGCAAAAAAAATGTTTAGCTTCATTAGAATTAAAATGTTTAGCTTCATTAGAATTAAAATGTTTACCCGCTCATTTCAGACCATTACCGCGAGTTCTATCCGCATTTCTGAAAGTGAAATATTTTTCGGCGTCGACATTATCAAAACCTTTAATCATTTTAAACACCTGAATTAAATCTCCTCGAATACGCCTGTTTACGAGTGAGAATAAATGTATTTGTTTCTAAGTCTAGGAATCATCTAAGTCAGGGGTTTTCAAACTGTGTTCCGCGAGAACTTGGTGGGGTTCCGTGGGGCATGTCATGAGAGACTGAGAAGGAGAGAGAGGTAAGATAAAATAATATCAACTGGCATGGATGAATTTACGATATATATATATATATATATATATTCTGCGAATTCAGTGATTGTGTTTTGAAAGGCGTAGTCAAAGAGAGAGTGAGCGAGAGAGAGAATTTTAATTCAAACGATGAGATATCCCGAATAAGTGTTGCCCTCTCGCAGCCACAGTAAGAAACAGGAGCCTATTTTATAAACAAAACACAGCTGATGACCACAAGCACTGGTCTGATTGATTTGGTGAGTTTTTCTGTGTTTTTAGGTTTAGTTTTCTCAGTTCACGGAAGTGAACACATACAGAAGTAGACTAAATATAGAAGATGATATCCGCTTGCAGGTAACATCAATTGCTCCAAATATTGAACTTTTATCCAAAGAAAAGCAATCACATCCAAGTCATTGAACATTTATTTGTTTGATTAATTATTAAAATTACTCCTCAATAACTGTAAAATTTCTCACTTTTAATTATTTTGCATTGAAAACTTTAATTTTACAATAAACATGATATTTTTTATACTTATAATTTCTTTTATGCTGACAGTAGTAATGTGGGGAGGGGAATTTAAAATAAATTGGTCAATAAAAGTAAATTGTCTTTTTTTTTCCTTATAAATTTCTAAACTTATAGATTTTTTTTGTGGAATTCATATAACTGTATATGTAAATTTTATAAATTACATAAATAAATTAAATAAATTACATAAATAAATTGCAGTAAGCATAAATTGTGTTTAATTACCATTTGCCTTATATCATTAAAATTTTACCTGTTGGTCAAGGTTCTGTGAATTTTTTTTTTATATAAAGGTTCCATGGCTTCAAAAAGTTTGAAAAACTCTGATCTAAGTAGCCCGTCGCTGCATTCTCTCCACTCTATCTCTATCCTGTCTTAAATATGGGCACCAGAACTGAACGTAGTAGTCCAGTTAGGGGCGTACTAAGGAGTTGCATAATGTTAGCATTGGTTTCTCCGACTTAAATTCAAATGATCTACCAATAAATCCTAAGATTCTACTCGCTTTTCTTACAGCTCCGATACATCGCTTACTCGGTTTAAGTGTCGGCAACAATAATACCTAAATCTTTCTCTGCCGTAATACTCGTTAGTGTCCTGTCGCGCATAGAATACTTTTCATTGACATTATTTCTACCAATATACAACGTTTCACATTCATCTATATTAAAGGTCATTCGCCAAATTTCTGCCCACTCGAATAACTTAATATCTTGAATCCGCAAACGTTCTGCCGCTGATTTTGTTTGTCCCCCTAGTTTGGTATCGTCCGCACATTTTGAAATTATACTCTTAATTCCTATGTCGATGTCATTGATATAAATAATAGAAAGAAATGGTCCCAGAACTAACCCTTGAGACACCCTGCTACTTACGCTTCTTCAGTTAGATGCTTTACCATTAATGACCACTCTTTGTTTACGTCCACTAAGCCAATTATCGATCGATTTTGATGAGGAATGTGTGTGTGAATTTCGCATTCATTTGAGGTTTGAAGAGATTTCTATTTTTTTTTTAAAGTACAATTTATTACGAAAGGCATATGTATATATAATCACACATGCACACGCATGATTTGGCATAATGCCTGATAGTCTATCTCTGGGACCTCATTGCTACATCAGAGATTTGAATGAAATGTTGCTATTGGCTCAAATGCAAGAGAGTTAGGACGAAAAACATTTCTGGGCGTAAAAGCGTTATGTTCCCTCGAGTGTTGAAATATCGGCCAGGTTGTACCAACACTTACCTCTTCAAAATGAGATGGTTACAGTGTTGAGCGCCCTCGCCTTCTGCTTAAGAGGTGCTGGGTTCGAATCCTGGAGGAGTTAATTTTGCGTGTATGTATATATACGGGATGAATCTCAATTAAATACATAAAATAAATAAATGATGCGCGCACACCCGTAAGGAAATCGCTTTTCATTTTGTCTTGTGGGTGTGCGTCATTGTTTAAATATATATATATTTACAAAGTTAATATAAATTAGAGGCACGTGATTATCTTCATTGTGAATAAATAAAATTTTTAAAAAGATATTAAATCAAATTCATTTCACCAAACTTCTTAATTTACGCATAAACTAAAAACTCTGAAAAGCAAAACGAAATAATTTACAGAAAATAAATTAACAAATTATAAAGTAGAGAAACGTCTCTGACATAATCAATTTCGTGTCAAAGTTAATTGGCAAAACTTTGAAACTCGTCCTGCAATTAACACAATTTTATATAAAAAAATTAGGAACAAGTTGAAATAATGCAAAAAAATATTGAAGATATTTCTCTTTTCATTTCAATTTAAACTATAAAAATGGCGTAAAAATAATGTGATTCAGATTGTTGAATTGTGAACTATGAAGGCTTGATCATGGTAACAGTGAACTATGCGGAAAAAACTATACTGAATCATGAATCTCGCGAGTGTTCTTCAAGAATTAGTTGAACTACACAAACTGAATTACGATTTATATATGTACAGAAATTGTGTACAGTGCTTACGAGAAGTTTCACGCTTCTGTCTCGTCCCAAGCTAGTCTGTTAGGTATAAAATGGGCGGTCCTTATGGCAGCGGTGTGTTCGGATTGGTGCACATAACTGCTCTAACACAATCAATGACGTCCATTATTACGTCACTTCTGCTACATTTTAGTGTTTAAAATACAAATGATTAAGAAGCAGAATGGAGCAAGTTTCGGGATGTTGGGATGGTTATGGAGCAATCCTAGTCATCATAATATTAGCTGGCCATTACATTATACCGTCTCAATATATACTGTAGACTATAGAGAACGACTAATTCGGCAAATATCCCAAATCATGGCATGATACCTAAGTTATTTTGACGCAGGTCTAAATTATTTGCTCAAATGCAATTATTGATATTAAGTAATTGTTGGGAATTGTTGTCAATATTGTTGTTTGTGATATATATCCTACGTGAAGAATCTAATGACCAAATTCCTCAGTGAACCTCTCACGCGCTCTCATTTCGAGGAAGTCACGGTCGTCTCACTAATAGATAGTTTATCCATTGTTTTAATTGGTAACCTATTAAACGAACTATGTTAAACCTATTCCATCTTATGAAAGTCATTAGTCTAAAGCAAGACTGGTGGGCCGTGAATCAGAGAAATTTGCATTTGATTTGTTCATCGTAATTATTACGTAATATAGTATACTCTATATAGTAGTATATAAGAGTTTATTGGTAGCATATCATATGACAATTCCCATAAACATGTGATGACCTCGATGTTGCCAGTTTTTATTTTTTTCCTGAAACTATTACCTTCTCATAGTTTGTTTCAACAATGCATATATTATCATCTCCACGAGCGTAGACATTGCAAGAAAAGATTCTAACTAAGGATAAGTAAAGTTCTTTCATGGTCACAATATATACTTTTATAGATGTCAAACAAAAATATAATAAAATTCTATATTAACATAAATATATATTCGATACACATTTACGTCATGGCTTTAACATCAGTATTTCGTATAGCTTCCTCCAGCATCAATAATTTCTTGCAATCGTTGCGGCATAGAAGAGGCCAGATTGTAGGGAATGTTTGGTGTTCGGCGTAAGCTCTCCCACCTATTCCTCGTGTGAGCTAAGAGTGCTTCAAATGTTCTTTCATTGCGTTGCTCCCATTCGTTAATCATTATTGCCCAAAGGTTTTCAATCGGATTCAAATCAGGAGAACGTGGTGGCAGAATTAGATTAATAATCTCTGGGTGATCTTCGTACCACGCTCTCACAACGTTACTCCTATGAATGGGACTGTTATCTTCCATCAAGTAAAATGGTTCCGGTGCTGGAACCAGATACGCACGAACACTGGGTAGCAGCACCTCTTCCAGTATCTGGCAATATTGCTGTCCAGTAAAGCGTCCATCTACTTGAGTCAATTCTCCGACACCATAGCCAGACATCCAGCCCCACACACCGAGATTGATGTGACCACTACGTTTGCGCGGGAAAACATTTCCTTCTTCATAGCGTTTTCCGCGCTGCCTCCAACAATGCAGGGAATCATGACTATCTGTTGAAAATGTTTTTTCGTCACAGTACACAATTTTTCTCCAGAATTCTTCCTCCTGCGGCAAGTATTGCAAGGCAAATCCCATCCGCGCCTCTTTATGCTCAATCGTCAATGCAGGTTTTATAGCTGGACGGCGAGAAAAATACCCTGCCTCGTGAAGTCTGTTGTTCACTGTATTTGCGCTACAACGAAGGTTCAGGTGTCTGTAAATATGCGTCGCTGGAACAAACGGATGCTCTCTGGCATGATTAACAATCGCAGCATCTTCCTCTTGAGATGTTGAACGCAGAGGACCAGACCTCGGCAAAGTAGCGATTGAGTTTTCTGCTTCATACCGATGAATCCACCGTTCCACAGTGCTTCGATGAACGTCTAGTCGTCTTGATATTTCTCTTATTGGCACACCATATTCATGCAATGTCACCATTGCTCCCCGCATTGCCTTGGTCGTCTCGTGGTGCACAGACGGCCTTTCCATCTTTGTGTAAATGGCTTATGTGAAGCGTGCTGGGACGATAAAAGAAATGAGGATACCATGCACCCCTTCTGAAATTGATTTCGGTTGTAAAGGGTACCAACCCTTCGAATGGTAATAATAATCAGCCAATTTCCTATTTTGTTGAACATATGCATATAAAATTCGTCTTAAAAGCCAAGGATTCAAAGATTGTCAGCAATAGTTTATATCCCAACTGAATATAGTCAGCCATCAACAGTATAATCATATTTTATTTCCATAACTACTCTGTCATAGTAAATAACCTTATTATGACTTAGGTAGTAGTGGTAATTCTGAGTGGTGGCCTCTAGCCACATACGTTAAACCTATCAGTGCGTCTAAGACCAGACTCTTCTGTTTCTGTCAATTCATTGTTAGTTTAAGGTATTTTGCTCTTTGTCTTTCTAGGTCTAGGGCATTAAAATAAATATTTGAGTTTGTGTTTAGCATTTCCTCCTCCCTTCGTAATTCCCCACCCAACCTCATTTCCTTCGACATAGCAACGCTTACCTCCATCCTCATTCCACTTCCTTCATTAAACCTATTATCGCTTTTACTGTCCCTTCCTTCCATCCTTCAATGCCAGCGTTCTTAAACCTAGCACATAAATCATATAATATGGAATCTAACACCTTAGATCTCTACGCACTCATGTTACTTGAAGACGCCTGTGTCTTAGGGGAATCTAAGTGTTGAGAGTGGGCTTGAGGGGTAGTCTATAGATTATTACAGATGACCTTGAACGCGCCAACTATTTAAAAATGATTATTTATTACGCACATCATATGGCATAATACACACATGAATTTAAATATCTCTTACAGTATAGGAATGGAATTGAATCCTACCAGAGTTAAAAAGTCGCAAAATATGATAGATTAGTTTGTATTAAGAGGTCACTAAGAGAAAAGGATTTGGAGTAGAGCGGAAGGCAGAGAGTATATTTTCTCGAGTTTCGGTTATTATTAACGTTATATGGATACATTGCCATGCGGTGTGATCAGAGAGAGAGAGAGAGAGAGAGAGCTTTTAAATCACACCTTTTAAATGGTTTGTGGGTAAGGGCTTCACGTATGTTATTTTAGTCCAGGGTAGTTTATGTGGAGGTGTTAACGTAACTTGCACTTGGGACTGTTAATTGTAAGACAACTACCATAGCTGGAACTGAGACACGTTATTCCCTGCATACTCTATATATATCTATATACAGTATGTCTCTATATATAAATAGATAGAGTGATCAACACAATGATAATGTGGACGTCATTGATGGGGTTAGAGCAATTATGTGCACCAATCCGAAAACACCTCCGCTGCCATAAGGACCGCCCATTTTATACCGAACAGACTAACTTGGGACGAGACAGAGGCGCGAGACTTCTTGTAAGCACTGTACATCGAACAGTTATTCTACGAGTATATCCATTTCGTCTACAAGACATAACATCAACACAATAAACTAACAACCTACCCAAGCCACTTCATGACATCATACATATAGGTCTGTGTGTGTGTGTGTATATATATTGACATTTTAATCAGGTGTGCAGTATACATAGCAAAATCTCATCATCCAGACATTTCCTACAATACACTCTCAGAATTATAATTAGGTCTTAACATTAGTGCTAAAAAAAATGTCTGATGTCCGTACGAGGGACAAACTCTTTTTTTATATATACTAAAACCAGAGTGAGGAGTAAATGAGTGTTTTTACAAAGCTAAAAATAAGTGTCTGCACCCATGTCCGATTCTGTGGTACTCGACGATAAATAGTTGCAAAAATCAGAACTATTAATTAAAGATTTTGAAATAGTGAAATATAAATATTTTGTTAAGTACTACACTTCGTACTGCATCTGGGAAACTTTCATGAAGAAAAAAGTTTAAGCGCCATTTGAAATAGCAGTACAATACTTCTATTTATCACTTAAGTTACCCAGCGGTTAGAACAAATGGGTTTCCTTTCTGAAATTCTCAGTGTTTATAAACAATGATTTTTAAAAGTGAGTTAGGTCGTAATATTATCATCATAAACAACATAGAACACTCATCTTTCGGATCACCTGAAGCTCAAGGCCCCCAGCCTTCTTTAGTTAGCCTTATAAGGCTAACTAACGAAAATATGACTTAATCTAACCACTCGTTAGGACAACTGTACGCCCTTGACGACTGGTTAGGTTAAGTCGTGATATTTTCGTTAGTTAGCCTTATAAAGCTAACTAAAGAAGGCTGGGAGCCCTGATCTTCGGGTGATCCCATCTTTCTCTATACTCACTATGGTAGAATTATATGAAACATAATTATGAGGACAACATACAACTGTTGCTGACTCTTAAAAGTGTCTGGAGTCCACTTTACTGCTAAGATTCCGGCCAATGCCAAAAGATTTTATTCAGTTTCAGAGAAGTTTCCTTACGTATAAAAGGGTTAATCTCGTTATAATGAGAAAGGATGCCGTACAACGGTGTTTACGTATAGAGACAGAAAGTGTTACTTCCTTTAGATGACAAATTACTCTGATGGATGCGACTTTAAACAAATATTTTATACAACCTAACTTAACTCGAGGGCTGTCCATCTAAAACCGTCTTGATGCACCGCTTAATTCTTGACCGTTCATTTTTCTAACCTAGATGATCACGTTGCCGTGGCCGTTTTTTCAAGCCATTATTCAACCTAACTTCATAACGCAGCCTAACAAGGTATCAAACGTTTACCGACATGTCACGTGTCGATGTCGAGAAACGTGAAATGTCTCGATTTAGGGGTAGTTCCCTAATATCGAGTCCTACTGCTGTCCGCTAAAAAGATTGTCCAAAAAGGAGTAGGTAACAAAAGGGTAAGGCTGGTTTACTTATAGCTAAAAATAACTTTTGGATTTGACTGTATTCGTGTGAGCTGAGAATTTACAGACATAAATAATCGAATCAATTTCCATTTTTATTATTTTTCGTGAGGAAATACGCTCAAAACTTTCCTTTACAAACTTCTCCCGAGTTATACCAAACTTCTCGCGGTTCTTTCACAACCACACTTCAACATTCTTTTGTCATAATTATCGGCCAAGATACGAGAAATAGTTCAGAAACAAGAAAACTATCAACATTTCCTCCATTTTCTTCATCATCATTTTTTGCACAATCTTCAACCGAATAAACGTCACAAAACTCCGAAACAATTCGAGTTTACTTAAACCAAAATTTATGAAAGATCTTTTCGCCTTTTTACTTCAAATCACATTTTATGAATTAAAGCTGTTACGAGTGTTTTTTTAATACTCATAATCAAATGCTAAATCACACACGCACACACACACACACACACACACACACACACACACACACACACACACACACACACAACACACGTTTCTGTTCATTTACATAAGACTATATATATATATATATATATATATAATATATTATATATATATATATATATATATATATATATATATATTCAGTATATGTACATGGTATAGTTTTACACCGTGTTACTTTCGTGAAATAATTTTCATATATATATATATATATAATTATATTAGTGCTTCCAATAAAAATTTCGTCTTATAGCAATGAGTCACTAGCTCACATTTTTGCAAATCTATTAATAGAACAACCATTAGCCAGGTGATGATATAAATTGTAAAAACTGCTCTTTACTCTTTTCACACACATACGAACACACACATACAGTATATAAATAAATAAATATATATATATATATATATATATATATATATATATATATATATATATATATATAATGAGGCGAGATGCTGCAGAGAGGTCGACTGCAGGTCGATCCTGAACTCTCGTTCGAACTCATATATATATATATATATATATATATATATATTATATATATGATCACTTTCGTTCGTGTTAAGGTAGGGGAATTGGGGGGGGGGGAGTGTTCATAAAAAAGTTTAGAGAAGGCGTTTTTTTATCATATACAATAATTATTTTTCGAAATTGAGCAAGTTAGAATTTGAATTAAATAACTCAAAATCAAAAAGTCGTCCTTTATTGCTACCTCAACCTTTACACACACACACACACATTTATTTTAGGTTAAGTTAGATTTGTCTAACCTGAGCTAACCTAACTTAGTGTAACCTAACCTCAAAAAAGTAGGTCTTACAAGAAAATTCGACCTAATTGGTAAAAAAAGTTGGTTTACTATTGGCACTACTTGGGATATATATATATATATATATATATATATATATACTGTGTGTGTATATATATATATATATATATATGCGCCTCGATGGTGTAGTGGTTAGCGTCGTTGACTACGAATCCATCGGCCCCAGGATCGAGACCCGGTGACAGCAGCCAGCGCGCAGCAAAACCCAGTTGTTCATCCTTCCACACAATAAAGAAAGTGGTTGGTAGATAAATGGGTACCCTGGGTGGCCTAGTGGTTAAGACGCTGGCTGCTAAGTGGGGCGTGGTTAGGATTCCACGTTAAACTGTAGGTCTAAGGTGGAGTGAAAAGCTTGACCTTTCTCAGAATGAACAAATCGGGCGGAAGCTAACCAAAGGTTATATATATAGTATATATATATATATATATATATATATATATTATATATATATATATATATATATAATATATATATATATATACATATTAAAGAACATTAAGGTTTTAATTATTATTATTATTATTATTATTATTATTATAATACACATATTCTGTTCACGAAAATTAAATTATAAAGAATAAAACTAATAATAATTAAAGATGAAATATTGTCATCCTGTTCGTCCAAAGTTGACTCAGATGAAGAAAGAAGTTTTTTCTTTTGGGGAGTTTCCTTTGACCCCGACGAAGATGGCAACGATTGTGATGATAGTATTGAACGCGTCTCTCTCATTCATAATACCGTAGGCCCTCAGTGTATTCTCCACAGAGGATGTTATACATTTTATACATTGTTACGCAATATGATCCAAATTAAAAACACTATAATATGTTACTCTGAGGTCTTAACAAGTTCCAACACAAACACACTATATATATACAGTATATATATATATATATATATATATATATATATATATATATATATACAGGATGTCCCATAAGTCTGGAGCCATAGGGTAAAATAAGTAATTCATGTTTTTCCGTTTATGCGAGTGCCCATGATGTCTTTGAGTGAGGAAGAACGCATCCAGGTAATTCTGCTCGTAGGAAATCGGAGTCAGAGGGAGGTCACTGAGGAATTTAATAGATTGCATCCGGACCGCGCGCCGATAACACACAGCTGTATCGGCAAACTTGTAGCAAAGTTCAGGGAAACGGGATCCATAGGAGATAAACCACGCAGTGGACCTCCGAGGACATCCGACGATGACACAGCGGCTACCATCCTCGCTCATTTCACAAACAGTTCCCAAAAGTCTCTTCGGCGTTTTTATTGCTGTTTTTATCATTTTGCCTTATGGTTCCAAACTTACGGGACACCCTGTATATATATATATATATATATATATATATATATATATATATATAAAGTCCCTATCTATTTCACTGAAAACGTAGCATAAAGGGTAAAATTCAATAACAATATAATAGAAGGCATGCATTTAGTGAATACTTAAGCATATGATTCTACATAAGCACCATCAGTATCTCTACAGCAGGGGTTCCCAAATTGGTGTTCCGCGGAACACTTGTATACCGTGAGAAGTGTTCCGCGGAACACAATTTGGGAACCCCTGCTCTACAGAGTTCAAATCTGTCAGCAGCATTGCGGAACACATTTGGGAGCATGACAGGGGTTATTTTTGTAACTGCTGTTACGATGCGAGCATGTAAGTCTTGCAGATCTGTAACCCTCGTTTGATAGATGTTTGATTTGATAAAGTTCCACGCAAAGAAATCCAAGGACGTTAGGTCAGGAGATCGAGCCGCCCAGGGCCTGTTGCCTCCACGTCCGATCCACCGATTTGGAAATCGTTCATTTAAGTACTCCCGAACAATGTTTGCGTAATGACAAGGTGCCCCATCTTGTTGAAAGACGACGGTGATTAAAATGCCATCTGAATGAAGCTGGGACATTTCCGTGCTCGTATCGTAACAGCAGTTACAAAAATAACCCCTGTCATGCTCCAAAATGTGTTCCGCAATGTTACTGACAGATTCGAACTCTGTAGAGATAATGATACTGCTCATGTAGAATCATATGCTTAAGTATTCATTAAATGTATGCCTTCTATTGTTACTGAATTTTACCCGTTTTGCTACGTTTTCACTGAAATAGATAGGGACTTTTATAAACACCATATATATATAATATATATATTAGGGTGGTCCAAAACGTTAAAGCATCGACTAAGTTCTCTCCACAAGGTTGGTTTTATGCCTCTTGGTGTGGACAGTATTTGTGCAAAGTTTCACGTTATTCGGTTAATATTTAGGGGTCGCCCCACTTGCCCCCTTTTTGAAAATTTGGGAAAATATATAGACAACTGAATAACTAAATTTTTTTTTGGTTCTCAAAGAATATGAAAGAAAACAGTAAGACAATAGGACATGATAATGGGTGTATCTTCATTATTTCTTCTGCATCAGAGTCGCCTTGGATGGTATTGGTATCTGTTTTCGGTGGGCGGCTACGAGTTGTAGGAGGTACTGCTTCTGGTCCTCGTTTCGTGTCAAAGTGTCATTGTAGCGTTGTGCGAGAGCAATACCTCGCTCGGCAGCATCATTGACGACTTTCATCTTTAAGGCGCGATCTCTAAGTTCCCTGTAGTTCTTGTCATTTGGCCATTCCCGTGGATCTTTTTGAAGTAACTGGCGCGCTTCCTCCTTACCTCCAACTTTCAAGGCATCAAAGAGGGTCAATGTCCTTTTCGTGACGAAGGATGCCACATCATTTTCAACACCAGCTTCCGCCATGTCGATTCGTCGGGGGCAGCCATTCTTTTGGGGATGTTGGAGGTGTTGAACCATTCTCCTTTTGGTATCAGGATCGATCCTATTATCGAAGAAGGCCAGTCCAATCAGATGCTCCGACAAGTACCACAGGTGGCGTCTTAGAGCTGTCTTCGCCGCTTGTGCAGCTCCTCCGTGTGGATATTTTTCCAGAAGATGCAGCATTTTGAGATCATTGAGAGGAGCTTGTGTCCCCATTGGCGCTTCATGCCAGTACTTGACGTAAATCAGACTGACAAATAAAGCCAGCTGAGTCACGTTTCGTTCTTCGCGTGCTGTGAGCTTGAATTGATAGTGAAAGAGGTAGATTTTGAGCGCATAAATCGCCTTCGCCATCCATCTCGCGTGGTGCATGGGACCCGGAGCTCGGATAAAGAGTTGACCACCAGTCTTTCCCCCCAGGAAGAGCAAAGATAGTTCAAGGAACTCCTTGTAGTCGTCACGATGTTGGCTTGCCTGAAGAGCGTTAGGTAAGTAAGTGAGCATCTCTTTTCTCATCTCCTGGAGTTGAGGGTTCTCGAACAAGCTGTCCGATGCTGAGACAAATGCTTCGTGGGAGAGAGATGGCCATTCCTTTTGAAATCGCTTAAAAAGGCCTGTTTCAGGACTTCCTGTTGAGCCAAATATTGAGGCAAAGACATCAGCAAGTACGACTTCAAGTATATGATGTCGACAACCGATCCAAACTAGCTCGTGACCCAATGCTTCTTCAATCCTGACACAGGCTCCGCGATGTAAACCCGTGTTTGACGCAGTGGTATCGAAGACGAGACCTCTCACATGCTGTTCCACGTTCCATAATTTCATAGTTTGAAGGCATGCCTGGGCCTGTGCTTCTCCAGTTCCTTGTTTCATCTTTGGGACACCAAGCAGCTTCTCCTGTCCATTGAATGTTATAAGGATTGCTATCCGATGCACATTCGTCTTCTTCCCTTCAATGCCGGGGAGAAGCTTTCCGTCCCAATGGAGAAGGACAGGGTCTTCTAGAGAGAATGATTCTAGGTCTTCTCGAGCTGCCTGTTCTCGCCCACTTTCTCTGTAGCGATGAATAGAGCTCCGAGAGCACGTCATCCCAGACAGATCATGCCCCGCGGCCTGTAATACAGCTCCAGTTACGAAAACAGCATTCCGGTCAGAAAGATTGGTGCGATCCATTGCTCCAATGACTTCTGGAGATTGGAAAATGTTCGTAACCTTGTTCTTGGGACGCTTTGGTGCCGGAGCTTCAGACGAAGAAGGAATCGGAACCGATGGTCTATAGTCGTCGTCGTCTTGCGAAAAAAGGGAAGAAGAAGAAGAGGAAAGATCAATTGATGACACTCCTGCTTCTTCCAAATCTTTCTGTGTTGCTTCATGCCTTGCCTTCCTCTTGGCTTCCTTCTCCATTCTGGATCGCTTTCTGTCCTCTTGTGTAGTCGTTTCCTTATCAATGCCAGCCATGCTGCAAGAATTGACGTCCTTGCGCTGCATGGACAGGAAATTTCGGTCCTCAACGTTGACGATTGTGCTCATGGCATCACTGGTTGCGATGTCAAACAGTTCCTGGATGTCCGCTTTGAAGATGTCTTCATTCATTCTATCGCTGGCACGTTGCCTGGTCCTGTGCTTCTTGAGTGTTTTGTAGCGGTCTAAAAGCTTTGAAAGCTTACGGACACAGGAGTCGATCCGTTGAGTTGGGATCCGCGCTCGGGTCCAGACTTCAATCACCTTCTGGCATGCCTGGTTCAGACTGTCGGAGGTGGTTTGCTTTTGATTGATGTGGTGGTATTGCCCCAAGAGGAGGGCGTCAAGGCATGTAGGGAGCCTTGACGTGGATAAAGTTCCAGTTGCCATCCCTAGAAGCCAAACTTTTGGAATTGATCGAGTTTGAGCCATCGGACCTACGGAAGAAAAAGTACATTATATAATATATATATTCAGAGTGGGGCGACCTCTAAATATTCACCAATCACGCTGCAATTTTGCACAGACCATGTGGACACTAAATGGACAAAAACCACACTTGTGGAGACTATCTACGACAATTTTGAAATTTCCCCCTGTGGATTTGGACCACCCTAATATATATATTATATATATAATATATATATGTTATATATATATATATATATATATATATATAAAACAGAAAATACCAGAAAAAATAACTGCCTAGCTTTGGTATTCACAAATAACACGAACTTAATTGCTGATATAAAAATAACCCCAACTATTATCTCAGACCAGAACTTAATCGAAATATCAACAAATATGGCGACATCATTAAAAGACAATACACATATTGAGGAAAGAAGCAAATTTGGGGCCTTTAACTTAAACTCGAAGACTATAAATTGGGAAGAAACCAGATCGCATATGGCCCAAATAGAGTGGAGAACAGTTTCAGAGAATAAAACAACTGAAGAAATGCTAACAATCTTGGAAGAAAAGACGCTGAGAATTTTAGAAAAATATGTTCTGAAATCACAGCCAAAAGGAAAGAGGAGCTGGCTAAAGAGGCAAAAGAGAAGAATATTCCGCAAAAGAAAGAGAGTGGAGGTGAAGTTAGCCAACTGCGGAGATAATGCCAGTGAAGTAAGACAAGAAAAACTGGAGAGTATCGATAGAGAAATACAAACCCTGATTAAGGACCATACAGAGAGGGAAGAGGAAAAGGCGGTAGAAGCAATTAAGGAAAATCCAAAATACTTGTATAGCTAAGCGAAAAGGAAAACAAAAACGCACGCCGCTATCGGACCCTTAAGGAAGAAAAATAATGAACTAACCGACAATCTAAAAAAAATATGTGAAACATTGAGAGCCCAGTATGAATCAGTTTTCAGTACTCCAAAAAGTGACAAAGCGATACCTGACATAGATGCATTCTTTGAAGAGAAATTGCAAGGAGAGTGTATAACAGACTTTGATTTCACCCCAAAAGATGTAGCGAGAGCTATAGGACAAACGAAACCACATTCAGCTGCAAGTCCGGACAATTGGAACGCATTATTGATTAAAAATTGTAAAAATGAAATAGCTACACCTTTATACTAGATATGGAGAAGATCCTTAGAAACTGGGGAAATACCGAGCATCTTGAAAAGAGCAAACATTGTCCCTATATATAAAGGAGGGGATAGATCTCAAACAAAGAACTATAGACCAGTGTCATTGACGTCCCACCTCACCATAGTATTTGAAAAATAGTTGGAGAGAAAATCTACGATTTCTTGGATACACTAGAAAGATTCAACGAAAATCAGCACGGATTCCGATCAGGTAGATCATGCCTATCACAACTAATAGAGCACTATAACAATATCCTAGATGCACTGGAAGGCAATGACAACTACGATGTCATATACACGGATTTTGCTAAAGCTTTCGACAAATGTGATCACGGTATAATAGCACATAAAATGAAATATATGGGAATAACAGGCAAAGTGGGAAAATGGATCTACAACTTCCTCAGAAAACGTCTATAGGTCGTCAAAATTCAAGGTATATCATCATCAGAATCGGAAGTACGCAGCTCAGTACCACAAGGTACAGTACTGGGACCACTCCTGTTTATTATCATCCTAACAGACACAGACAGCAGAGTAAACAGCAACAGTATAGCAACATCCTTTGCAGACGATACAAAGATCAGCAGAAAAATCAGCGATGTAAATGAAGTGGGGGTCTTGCAAAGGGACACGAACAAAATATAAAAATGGTCAGAAGACAACATGACATTTAACACCGAGAAATTTCAGCTCTTGAGATATGATAGAAATGAGGACCTTAAACAGACTATATTATGCTCCAGATAGACAGGAAATTCATATAAGCACGAAAGTGATCGATCTGGGCGTAATAACGACAGATAATAAAGCAAAAAGAGTCGCGGGACAGGTACTAAGAACGTTCAAAAGAATGGACAAGACAGTAATGATTTCCCTGCTAAAAACACTGATTATACCAAAAGTTGAATACTGCTCAGTCTTGACGTCCTCATATAAAAAGGAAGAAACTAATAGACTAGAAGAAACTCAGCAAAGATTGATGGCGGCAAAGAGCTCAACTACTGGGAAAGACTGCGTAAACTAAATCTGTACTCCCTGTAAAGAAGAGAGAGGTACACCATAATCTACATATGGAAAATGATCGAGAAACTGGTACCAAACCTCAAACTAAACCCAATTACTATTCAAACAACACTGGAAAATATGAAAGGCAGGATGTGTAGTGTTCCCAAATTAAAGGCCCGACAAGGGACCTCTTCAACACTGAAGGCAAATAGCTTGGTTGTCAGGGGACCAAGACCTTTTAATCAGCTTCCGAAGGACCTCAGAAACGTTACAGGGGCCAAAGTTGAAGTCTTCAAGAGAAGACTAGATTCCTGGTTCAGGGCGGTACCAGATGAGCCGGATGTCCCAGGCTATGTACGGTGGAGAGCGCAAGAAAGCAACTCGCTCCTCCACCAAGCCAGACCTAGAGGCGGGGCCACCAGCTTGACCTTCGTGTGAAGAGAGACCAACACACGGAACATCAACGAGGGGTGTGTATATATGCGATGCGCCTCGGTGGTGTAGTGGTTAGCGTCACTGACTACGAATCCATCGGCCCTGGGGTCGAGACCCAGTGACAGCAGGCGGCGCGCAGCAAAACCCAGCTGTTCATCCTTTCACACAATAAAAAAAGTTGGTTGGTAGATAAATGGGTACCCTGTGTAGCCTGGGCTGCTGGTGGGGCATGGTTTGGATTCCACGTTAAACTGTAGGTCTAAGGTGGAGTGACAAGGTTGACCTTCGTCAGAATGAACAATTCGGGCCAAAGCTAAACCAAAGGTTAACCAGAGGTGTATATATGGGATGAATTTCACAATTAAACACGTGAAACGAATGAATGATGCAAATCCACAGGGAAAAAGAAAAACTATTCCAAGGTCTTTTGTGTATTCAGAAGTACATCTCGTCAGGGAATGACGTCATTCCCTGACGAGGTGTACTTCTGAATACACGAAAGGCCTTGGGATCATTTTTCTTTTTCCCTGTGGGTTTATATATATATATATATATATATATATATATATATATACAAGGTAATTACAAAACCCTTAGGCAACTTTAAACTTTAATTACTTAAATTTTAATTTAAACTTTAATTTTTATACAGGAAGGAGGGGCCAATGGTGAATGGCCGCAAAATCGCTCCCTCCTCCCGCATATAGGAAGAAGAGAGACAAAATTAAGGTTAAGGGGTTTCGAGATGCTTAGAAACACTGCGTTTGAAAGATTGGAAATCATAGACAGGGGGAAAGATGGAATGAGGAAGAGTGTTCGAGAGTTGGTCGGTTAAATAGATGAAAGGTTGAAAATACCGATTAATCCTTGCGTTAGAGAGTTGGACAGAAAAGGAATCAGAATGTGTCGAAAGTCTGGTATTGCGTGCTCTCCTTAAAGGAGGTGGCATGCAGTTAGAAAGTTTAGAAGAGCAGTGTCCGTTATAATAGCGATAGTAAAGAAAGAGTGAGGCAACATTGCAGCGAAGAGAGAGGGAGTGAAGAGAGATTGAAGAGGCGGGGAATTGAAAAGCCTTTGATTTCACCCGGTCAAGTATGGCTGTGTGGGTTGAACCACCCAACACATGAGAAGCATACTCAATACAGGGGTGGACAAGAACCCCGTACAGCATACCTAATTTTATTATTGGGTAAATTAGGTTCTATATCGGATACAGAACCCAATTTATCACTGCACAGATTTTCAATTTATCACTGCACAAATTTAAATTATTACTGCGCAAATTGGTTATCACTGCACACTAAAATTAGGTATGCTGTACAGAGACAGCAACTGTTCGAAGGTAAAGAAACAGCGGAGCTGGTACAACACACCTAACCTCTTAGAACCTCTTTTGGAGAGAGAGCATATGTGATCTTTCCAGGAAAGATCAGAGAAAAAGAATCACCACGAATGTTGAGAGAAGAGGAAGGATTGAGTTGTGTATTGTTGAAGGTAATGCGACAGTCGTATGGAAGATTGTGACGAGTAGACAGATGGAGAAACTTTGAGTCATTGTAAACCACAAGTTTTTCTCTGCTCCAACCACAGATATCAGAAAGATCAGAGGTCAGGTGTACCATAGCCGGCCACGCGAAGCATGAAGTGACTGTTGAGAAGGACGCTTTGTGAAGCGGGTGGAAAAGTGAAGAGTGGATTCATCGGCATAGGAGTGGATAGAACAGGACACTCGACTTAATAGATCATTGATAAATAAAGGGAAAAGAGTGGGTGACAGGACAGAACGCTGAGGAACACCACTGTTAATAGCTTTAGGAAAAGAACAGTGGCCATCTACAATCGCAGCTACAGATCGGCCAGAAAGGAAATTAGAGAGGAAGACACAGATTGAAGGATAGAAACTGAAGGAGGGCAGTTTTGAAATTAAAGATTTGGGTCAGACACTATCAAACGCTTTTGAAATGTCTAGTGCAACAACAAAGGTTTCACCGAAATTTCGAAATGAGGATGACCAAAAATCAGAGAGATATGCAAGAAGATAGTCAGTAGAGCGTCCCTTGCCTTTAGAAAGGCAAGAAAACAAAGCCATTGGATGATAGTTGGAGGGTTCAGAGTAGTCACCCTTCTTTGGGACAGACTCGATGAAAGCGAACTTCCGGCAGAAGGAAAAGTACCAGATGAAAGTCAAGGACGAAAGAGTTTGCCTAGCAGGGTGTCAGCACAGAAGCACAGTTCTTGAGAACAACAGGAGGGACACCATCAGGACCGTACGCCTTCCTACAGTTGAACCCAGATAGGCCCGAAAGAACATCTTTGGAAGAGATTCTAATTTCAGACATAATTAAGTCAGAGGGAGGAGATGGAGGAACAACACCGGAATCGTCCAAGGTTGAGTTGGAGGCGAAATTTTGAGCGAAGAGTTCAATTTGTTAGGAGAAGAGACGGCAACTGAACCGTCGGAATGAAAAAGAGGCGGGAAAAAAGTAAAGTTGTTGGAGAGATTTTTGGCTAGATGCCAGAAAGAGCGTGAAGAATTATAATTAGATAGGTTTTCACATTTTTTGTTTAATGAAGGAATTTTTGGCGAGTCGAAGAACAGATTTTGCACAATTCCAGGCAGAAATATACTGTAAGCTAAGCGAGAGTCAGGAGTTGGATGTTGACGGTGCCTTCTAAAAAACTCCTCTCTGTTGCGGATAGCATTAGAACAAGCGAAGTTAAACCAAGGTGTTTTTTGCATTGGCAGTAGGAATAGAATATCGAATGAACGTCTCCATGCCCGAGAGAATCACCTCCGTGATGCGCTCAGCACACTCGGAAGGGCCCCGACCACAGAAGTAGTAATCATTCCATGGAAAATCAGAGAAGTATTGACTAAGGGCTTCCCAACCAGCGGCGCCAAAGTGCCAAAGGCGTCTCCTTTTGGGAGGATCCAAAGGCCGAATTGGAGCGATAGGACAGGAAACAGACATTAGATTGTAGTTGGAGGAGCCCAACGGAGAAAAAAGTTTGACAGAGTAAGAAGGAGGATAGGTGAGAAATAAATCCAGAATGTTGGGCCTATTTCCAGGGCGATCGGGGATACAAGTTGGGCAGTAGCGTAGCGAGTGTTCGTGGTGCCTGGGGGAAAGGGTAGAGAATGGCGCCCCCCTCTCGAGGCGCTAAGGCAGGGGGTCTGGAGGCTCTCCCCCAGGAACTTTCGATTCTGTACAAGTGAAGCTAAAGACACTCTCTTTCGTACTTTCTGCAGTAATATATACGGCCAGCAACTCTGGGTGAATTATAAAAAAGGTTCTGGCAGAACCCTAAATTTGCTGTATAACAGTTCTTTTAGACTCTTACATAAATTACCCCCGAGATGCTCAGCTTCGCAAATGTTTGCTACCCGCAATGTCCCGAGCTTCCCGGAGGTAACAAGACGTGCTCAATACAGTCTAATGCAAAGAATTAAAAAATCAACCAACCTGATCATCCAAGCTATCCATGAGTCCTGCTATTTATCCTTTAAGCCAGTGGTTCTTAAACTTTTTGACCCCGTTACCCCTTTTCCTGATCTCAACTAATCTCATTACCCCACACAAACTTGCAATGCCGAAGTTGTAAAGAAAGTGGAAAAATTAATTATTGAAAATAACTGAAATTACCTTTAATGTGATGGGTGCAACTGTTTTTTAGCTACAAGTTGTATTTTTACCATATTAAGAATTGCTCCATTACCCCCGGAAATACCCAAATTACCCCCTTGGGAGTAAGTACCCCTAGTTTCAGAACCTCTGCTCTTAGCTATGGACTTCTTGGTACGAAAACGTCTGTCTGTAGCTCCACTTAACTTCGACATTACAGTATTATTTCTAATCAATTGTATATATTTCTATCCTTAGTATATGAACTGTCATTGTATTAATAATATTTGTCATATAGAATATACTGTAGTCTGCCAATAAACTTTTTCATTTCATTTCATTTCATATCGTGTCATTTCACAGGAAATACAATTCTTGCTCGCACGTGTGTGTGTGTGTGTGTGTGTGTGCATTAAAAACTGAAATAAACGTTTTTTTTTATTTCTTGATAATAAAATTATATTTATTTAGCAAGACTTTTATATGTATACTATAATTATACACTATGCACACAACGTATGACGTAGCTATTTATAGAAAAACGCGCTGTTACTGAGGAAAACAGACACTCGTTCGATCCTCTGAAGTTTCATGATGTTTAACATTGAAGGAAAGAGATGAATGCAGGATTGCGTCTCTGTACGACGGAGGCTTAAAAGTTCTTTGCCGTGCTTTCGAAAGCATTTCTATAATTACACCCCGGAGAGATGATGATGATGATGATGATGATGGTGGTTACGATGATGATAGAAAAGGAGAATTCAGACCCTTTGAAATTGCTTTTTATATTCAGCTGATACCAAGGTGGTCCTTGGGCACAAATGATGGGCGAATTTGCTCGTATTAAAGTTTAAAGTGACCTTTCTATGCAAATGGGATTATTATTATGTTGAATACACACACACACACACACACACACACACACACACACACTCTCTCCTCTCTCTCTCTCTCTCTCTCTCTCTCTCTCTCTCTCTCTCTCTCTCTCTCTCTCTCTCTCTATATATATATATATATATATATATATATATATATATATATATATATATAGGCAATAAAGAGCGATAGCTAGCTAGTGTTGTCTTTCAAGCAAGGTCAATATATATAATGATTAAAGTTTTAGATGCAAAATAATAGCCAAACGTTTGTTAAGAGACGTACAAATAAGGAAATGAGGAACGTTATCAGGCAAAAATCTCGTCCCACAAAAGGCAATGCTGTTGGCAAAGGACATTTAAGCAGCAGTGTCTGTGGTTACTCAACACGCAACAAAATAAAAACATGATTATTATCTTTGAAATTGCGTTTTTTGCAGTCAAAGCGTATGAACAAATATATGCAAATAAGATAGTTTTAGATGCGTTGAATCAAGATTATGAATTTTACATCGCAAATCGGCTGTAAAATGTAACTTAACCATATCGAGAATTTTTGGATCAAAGCAAAAAACCCGAGTCCTTTTTTGGAATGAAATTTAATTGTTTCGCCGAATGAATTATAAGGATAAGTGGCACACTTATTTTTATAATACGTACAACTTTTCCACGCACCTCTCTTAAGTCTCGTACGAATACTTTCAAAAGTGCTATCATATAAACGGAACAAGTATATACAGGGTGTCCCATAAGTCCGGTCTCCTAGGAAAATTTATTTTAAATTAAATTAACAAAAGTAATACATTAGAACTTAAACAAATGCTCAAATTGATATCTTATTTTGGGACCTTTTTTTTTTCGTAGGTAGAATAACATGCAATAGCTAATATGGAAGCGAGTTACACTCCTCACGAATAGGCCTCCACATTTTCCTGAGGGGTGTAACTCACTTCCATATTAGCTATTGCGTGTTATTCTACCTGCAACAAAAAGGTTTTATATATATATATATATATATATATATATATATATATATATATATTAGGGCGGTTCAAATAAATGAAAATTAAAAATTCAAGCAAGCATGTACTTTTTTTTATTAGA
Organism: Bathynomus jamesi; assembly: GCA_023014485.1. Lineage (NCBI taxonomy): Eukaryota > Metazoa > Arthropoda > Malacostraca > Isopoda > Cirolanidae > Bathynomus > Bathynomus jamesi. The sequence continues at coordinate 29,677 of JAJOZX010010756.1, read as the reverse complement.
CTTAAGAACATAAAAATCTGAGACGAATTTGAATGGAATCCGAGAGTATTTACTCGGTGCTCAAGCATTAGAATATGTACAGTGGGTGAATTGGATAAATAATATTTAGATAACCAATGAATTTGCGCAATATAACGTTCAGTGATGGCACAAATGCATTGATATCACCTTAATATCATGCATGAAATCTAGTCGCCTGAACATTTACCGGTGGCCAATGTCGACTTATTCTGGTCAGGAAATTAGTGCCGTTGCATTTCCACTACGTGTAAGAGGAACTGCTTTTGAGTCTCGGCTTTGGTAATGGTTGCACTGAAATTCTTTATCATGGACACGCCCCTTTCAGCACTGTCGTTGATAACATTGAATCTTTTCATGGATAGGAGGGATCGTCTATCGTCTTCGTGATTTTTCCACTCATCAGGAGATGTCCTAAGAACCCTCTGTCGATTCAGCGTCATTCAAGTTATTTGGTACTCTCAAGATCAGCCAAGTCTGAGAGATCCATCCTCTCTACTGAAATGTTTCCTTTGTATTTTCTCCGATCTTTCTTTAGTGTTCCTCTCTGTAACAAATTTGCTGCCTCAACCATTTTCATCTTTGTTTTCCGACAAGGTTTCAAACGAAACAAAGCCAAACCAGGAGGAGATTGTAAACACCAATCGACCTGGGAAGTACTGGCATCTTTACATGACCGTAAATTTCCCTCAATCGGCGCGCTCGGAAACTTTAAATACCAGAAGCCCCATACGACAAATCAGCAATCTAGGAGTAATCGAACATGAGCTTGAGCACCTACTAAAAGTTTTGCTACCAAGTAGAAATTTGCCATGAAGGTTTTTGTAAACAAGTGGAATTAAAAAAATCCACATGCTCAATGACTTACCCACAATAAAATTTTTCACCCCTATTACGTGAACCGCCCTAAGGGAGAGAGCCCGACCGGGAATTCCTTTCCTCGCCGTTCTCAAACATCATTGAATCAAAACAAAAGCTATACACGCGGGCATGAAAAAGGCCCACAGGAAACAGATTTTGTGGTATTTCCCGAAACGACCACCAGAGGACGTCACCAAGGCCTATAAAATGCAGTATATTTCTCAAATCATCCTCACTTGCCATTTTCTCGTTTTGGTCATCACGTCTCACTTTCAGCACTTCGTCAGTAGCACCACTCGTCACGCCACCCGCTCTCCGGCCTTTGCCGGAGAGCGGCCCGCTGTTCCTTCAAGGCTCCGGTCGAGTATACACGAAGTCTATCATCAAGTAAGGCCCTCTACAATTTCATCCTGCAAGAAGCAACATCACTGCTGTAGGCGTTTTCCGTTGGCCCCTTTCCATCAAGTCTCTACCGGCTTTCAACACTCATCCTCTCGCCGGCAAGGCCAGTCTGCTACAGAAGCAGTCCTTCGAAGCCCAAGTCCGTAAACCTTCTAGTAGGTTACAAGCCACAAACCTCACTTTGCTCTTCACTCATCCTTCACCACAATTCGATCGGCGCCCGTTCAACAAGTATCGCAACAGGCCCTCAGCACATCCTCCTTCACGTAGGCCCTCTACAGTCTCCAAAGTCATCTACAACGAAACGCAATACGATCAAACCTTCACGTAGGTTTCTTCAGTCTCCAGAGTTATCCAGCGTCGCGGTAAGCCTCTTCAGCCCTCACTCGGCCTACAGTGTTTTTGTTACGTCGTGCTTCCACAAGCTCTGCCTAATCGCGTAGGCCCTAAAAGTGTCTTCATTACAGTTTCAAACTAACTCTCTCGTTAAGACCCCAGTCGGCCTATTCAAGTGTTGTACCAATACCGTAATTTTGTATCACTCCGAAATAATGCAAGTACGGTTGGTACAGTAAATGGATTAGATCGTTAAGAATGAACACAATAACAGTTATAAATAGGCTTCATTATTTATTCTATGTTCACCTCTGCATATTTCATTAGCCTATCTGAATTAGCGTACTTGCTTAACAATTAGATTGTATAATCATTCTCTACTGCAACGAATCAGTCATCGTTAGCATCGTATAAATGCCGTTATATAATTGTTAATAACTATAAATACCTTTATTGAACTGTTAATCGCTGTGAACAAATAAATGATTTATTTTCCTAATTGAACACAAAACAAACAACAAAGTAATTTCTCTCTCCTTATTAAATATTGTTTGTTTGGGCTGTAGGCCCAAGCTGGTGACCCTTAATTATTAATTTCAATTTTATTCAGTAATTATAGTAAGCCTACTTTCTTAGCCACATCAAACTGGTGGTCCGTAGACAACTATATATATATATATATATATATATATATATATATATATATATATATATATAATTAATAATTAACATTCAATTTTCGTCAGTAGCTCGCTCACTATCATGTGGTAGATGTTGTACCACAGTCGTACGACTACTACAGCTGATCTACAGGAATTTCTACATAATTTTAGTCGCTTACCGGATTCGAACGCAATTTGTTCATGTAGGCTCTTCTTCCATGAAATATGTATATATACGCTATTCGGAGACAATGATTTCGGCTTATAAAGGTAGTCATTATATCGCTTCCTCCTTTTAATTGATTAAGTTCTTGAGATTTCTTTTGATATATCTCCCTAAAGGTCACAACATCCACTTTAAGTTAGTTCAGGAATTGCTGTATAGGTCAGCTTTATACAGGGTGTCCCAGAATTAACTATTTCAATGAAATCGGACAAATTTTTTAAAAACACTTATTTATGTTTATCATGTTTAATATGTGTTAAAAATGTATAAATTTCTAAATTTTTTTCATAATTTTATTTTCATAATTTTTTCATTATCTGGTCCAATGAAAGACCGTCTGAAGTCATAGAATGGCAAAGAGACTCTCCAAAAGTTAACGTGTGGCTTGGAATGACCAAATCCAAAATTTATGGCCCATTCTTCTTTGCGGAAGCAGCTGTAACAGGTACCGTCTACTTTGATATGCTTCAGCAGTTTCTCGAACCACAGCTTCTTGATGATGGCATTCTTGATAATGTTGTGTTTCAACAAGATGGAGCACCATGTCATTATGCTCTAATTATTCGAGAATACCTCAACAGATGCCTTCCGAATCGGTGGATTGGACGTGGAGGACCTCGACCTTGGCCTCCGCGTTCTCCGGATTTGACACCCCTGGATTTCTTTGCATGGGGTTTCATAAAAACAAAGGTTTATCGCCAAAAGATCAATAGTTTAGCTGAACTTAAAGAACGCATCCAGTTGGCAGTGCGGGAGAACACCTGAAATGCTTCAAAATGTGTTTCGCAGCGCTGAGGATAGATTTGAAATTTGCAGAGATACAGACGGTGCACATGTTGAAACTTCTCAATAAAGTTTTGACTTATGATTTATAAATCTATTTATTTTTGTATCATAATTTAGTAATAAACACAAAATTATGTCAGTTTTTATTAAATTTGTCCGATTTCATTGAAATAGATAGTTAATTCTGGGACACCCTGTATAGTAAGTTAGTTAATATACTGTATTTATATTCAATGTTACTCCAGGGATTCACTCCTACTAAGGAGGCCCCGAGTTCGAGTCCTGTTGGGGGCATTTTTGTAATATACTCTCTCTCTCTCTCTCTCATTATATATAATATATATATATATTATAAGGAATAGTAAAATTGTTGCTTGAACAAATACTTTTAGAGCGAAGCGCTCGAGAGTCTCTGAACATCCATCTTCAATGACTATAGTAAACATGAACCAGTAGCGTACGCAAAGGGGGGGGGGGTCCATGGCGTCTGGACCCCCCTTAAAAAGTAAGACAAAAGTTTTTTAACAGCTTTTTTAACATTGATTTTCATTTTTGTTAATTAAGGACAAAAAAATAACCATTAAAATAAGAAAATTTAGACCGCCTCCCCTTACGAAAATCCTGCGTACACCACTGACATGAATTGACAGTGTATATAGAAATAGTTAAATCATTAAAACCTTTTAAAACCAATCAACCTAACACCAAACCAATTCCACTTTTAGTTATTTAAAACAAGTTCCTCTTTCTAACATACAATACATGAACTATAACAACTCAAACGACCTTAGGAAAAGAGTCTAACTAAAGCCTGTGCCTGTGAATGACGTCTTTATAAAACCCCTTTAGAATCAAGTTGGGTAATTGGGCGTTCATAGATACCAATTATGAGTATTTTTAATCATTATCGACCCTTCTTCTATCTGACTCTTATAAGCATTAAAATACAGTTTAAATTTAAATGTGTAAATCATAGAGGATTGTGTCTACAGCCAATGTTTCAAATTGTAGATATTAAGTGTGTTTGGTTCAGTTTGTGAGAGCAATCCTGAGGTGATAAGATAGGAAATGATATTGTATATATATATATATATATATATATATATATATATATATATATATATATATATATATATATATATCCTAAAATAAATTACAGCAATGAGGCGCCAAACTGAGTTTAAAAAATGTCATGTCATATTGCAATCATAGTGAAGTCATATTAATGTCATACTGACATTATTATTGAAAATTTCACGGTATGATGACAGCATTATGACGGCACTAAGACGCCAATATGACTGATACTTTTTTTAGACGGCCATTTGATGTCACGGTAACTATTTTTATTTGATTTGGAGTGTAAACAAGGGGGGAATGTCTGCAATGGAAACGGACGAGGAGGGCACGTGAAAGTATAATGGATTGGATCATTCATTCCAATATGATAATTCAAAGCATTTTTTTCTGTCAGTGGTGATGAACCACGTACGGAAACCTCGTTAGTGAAGTTCGTCCTCTACATCAATGTAGCCCAACTTAATTTGAATGAGGGTCGCATAACTCACGTGTACCACATTGGCGGGCCGGAGATAAAGATTGAAACGTTATTACTTATCAATGTTTGAACGATTAAATAAGCAAGGCGAAGAACGGGGTATGACAAAAATAAAAAAATACTTATCATACAGTCCCAAAGTTACGATTCCCTTTAACAACGTAAACACAATTGGGCTGCATTCAATTGCTAACTTTTTTAAGCGGGCTAGAAGAAATTTCTTAGCGGGCCACATCGGGCCCGCGGTCAGTATTTTCAGTATCACTGCTATATACTCTCTATACTTGGCAATGATGCTGCGAACTACTCGTCCCCTGAAGGAGTTTATGACCATTCCTGATGAGCCGGGTGTACCCCAAGAAAGCGATACTTTCCTTCACCAAGCCAATTCTCGGAGGAGGGACAGGAGCCTGACCTCCGCGCGAAACTTTTACCACGTTACCGGGTATACAATATGTATACAGTACAACTTGCCAATGTGACCACCTTTGCATAGTGACCACGACTAAAGTGACCACTTTTCCGCGGCCCGGCAAACATCATATACAGTATTTACAATGTAAATATTTCTCAGTATAATGACCACCAACATATTGTGGAAAGTGATCAGTTTTACACAGCTAAAATAATTTTTGTTCAGAATTTAATGTTAAAATGACCGTACGATATTTACTAAAACGCAGTAGTCTTACAACTTAATCTGGTCATGACTCGCGCCTGTAATTTCTGGGAAATTGTTTCCACATTTAAATCAATAGATAGTTAAAAGAAACGAGTTTTATAAGTACAAATTATAGTTTATTAAAAATTAATGAAATAATCGTCTAAAGAACTCAAACACGTGACTGAAGAATGAAGGTCGCTTCGTTAGTAGCTCTTTTCGGGGAAATATGAACTTTTTTTCTGAAGTGTCCACCCGTTTAAAGTGTCCAATTTTGTTTGGTTCCGAGAGTGGTCATTTTAAACGGGTTCAACTGTACATATAATTGCCCAAATACCTATTCTATAACTAGACCTAATTAAGAAAACAAAAAATTAATTAGGTTTGTAATTAACGTAAAAAGTGTAAATGAAAACCATTATGTACGAGTAATTTCAATTTCAAAACTTTTCTCCTAAAACAATAGAATTCATTCTCTCTCTCTCTCTCTCTCTCTCTCTCTCTCTCTCTGTCCGTTTTCTCATTGTATCAGTTGCTCTCTCTCTCGTATATATACAGGGTGTCCCATAAGTCCGGTCTCATATGAAAATTTATTTTAAATTAAATTTACAAACGTAATACATTAGAACTAAAACAAATGTTTAAATTGATGTCTTGATTCGGAACCTTTTTTTTGTTGCAGGTAGAATAACACGCGGGCGGAGGCCTTTTCCTGAGGAGTGTAACTCACTTTCATATTAGCCACTGCGTGTTATTCTACCTACAAAAAAGAAAAAAGGTTCCAAAACAAGATATCAATTTGAACATTTGTTTTAGTTCTAATGTATTACGTTTGTAAATTTAATTTAAAATAAATTTTCATATGAGACCGGACTTGTGGGACACACCCTGTGTATATATATATATATATATATATATATATATATATATATATATATATATATATATATATTGAGAAACAATGCTCTCTATCGGATTTTATACGATGGGGTCAAAGTAGAGTACGTTACACACTTTATAAACGTGTAAATACCTCACACATTTGATAGGCATCAAATTAATTCACACATTTTACTGGCATCAACGTACTCATGCTCGCTTGCATACACTGCCTCGAGTACTCACTATTCAGAGTATGTTTTCGACCTTCACAACAAGTCTATTTTTAGGACCTTCGCGCAGTGATCTCCTCAGGATGATAATGAACTACTGAACTAATACGTAACACGAAAGATATTTCACCATATCGTGAACATACATCAATCTATTCATTACTTTCAGGGAGAAATTACCTAAACTGTGAAATTTTTATTCTTAATCAAGTACAGAAGGCAGGAAATTTGTCAAGAACCAAACTTTACGCGCGCGTGTGTGTGTGTTATAAAATACTTTTCGTAGAATTTGTAATACATTGTCGTACTAAATTAATATTATATATATATATATATATATATATATATATATATATACACACACACACGCAGGTTTAAGTATAGCATAACTCGGGTAGTCTTGACCCAAGTGTCCTTGTTCGATAATTATTGATGTTCGTTGTCGCACTTGACGAAAATTATCGTTCAAAAGTAAATTGTTACTCGACTTATATCATTTATGTTTCCAATTAGAGGCTTTTGAGTGTTTACACTGTAATGTGTTAATAATATATGCAATTCCATTAAGAGTGATAGAATTAAATTTCATTTTAGCTGAGATTCAGTCGACAAACGAGACGTCTATAAAAATATTAATTGTCACACTTCGCACCCTACAAATCGAGTCTTCGATGAGATATTTTATCGACACCTCATCGACATTTTGTTCGAAAGAAGAAATAAGATATTATATCGACTATTACCAAAATTGTTGAAAATTTGAGGAATAAATTTTTGTTGTTGTGTGATGGGGTTGTTTAATTTCCCTCGCAACATCTAAGGTCGTGTGACGGAGGGGACCTACAGCTTTACGTGGGATCCGAAACAGTCGCTACATAAAATGGACTCGGGCGACGGTCTCCCATCGAACTACTCTCCAGACCCAGTGTCGCTCAACTTCGTTGATCGACGGGGAGCGGTGTTACGATAGTGGCTACGACGTAGCTCGATTAGGGGTCATCCTCAAGATATAAGGATGGACTTACCTCCTAAATCACCTATCTATTCAATAAGGTCTATTTTATATAGTTTATTGACTGCAGAAACACCCTTCTTTCCACCAACTGCGTCACAAATTCTTTCGACGTTTTGTCATTATGATTTTTTTTATTTGGGGAAATGTCTTTATCATTCTCCTTAGCATCATCTATACTAATCCAACCTAAATTAACTTAATTCTATACCCACAGAGTATGTGTGGGTAAAATGCCCATGTCCAGCGACGTGTATATCGGACTTGTATCTGCGGAAACATTAGAATCGTACACTCAAGCCGGGTGATCTACGGCACCTTCTTTGAAGGGAGCCAATAACTCTGGCACTCATTCATACAGAAATGCTTCTCTATACAGGAAATTCATCGTGGCACTCCGCGCAAAGCACGAGAGTCAAACAGGAATGGCACTGCAGTTTTTGCTCTTTATAAAAAACTATCTCCATAAATCTTCAGTGACGTTTTGAATTTTTTTGTGTTCACCAACACTTGAGAATGGTTTGTTTTTGTTAGGTTTAAATTTAAATAATTTCAGAATCTCCCGACTGTCACTTTTTTTTGACGGGGGTGGGGCTTACAACTTTACTTTTGAGACGATGCAAAGCTGGTTAAGCTCATGCGGGTATAATGCCCTCAAATTGGAGACTCATTTTCATCGTATATGAATGCCAATTGGCGTACAGTATATTAGGTCTTCCTATTGGCTACAAATTTTATACAAAAGATGCGTCGGTCTTTTCAAACAATGTGAAACACACACACACACACACACACACACACACACACACACACACACACACACACACAAAGTTAATAAGCTTGAAAGAAATTAACTGAAAAAGCGATTAGTTTGACAAATTGCATTGGAATAAGAACGCATTCAATAGGGCATAAGTATGCCAAAACTTGTTTACAATTAAAAAAGGGTAAGATATGGATAGCATGATATTATTTGGCATCTTGGCAATACTCATTCCCGTAATGTCATAAGTAAATGCAGTCTAATTTTTTTAACAAAACAAAAAAACGAACAACATATTATGACAAAACACTAATCTCTCTCTCTCTATATATATATATATATATATATATATATATATATATATATATATATATATATATATATATATATATAAAATGATGCAAACCCACAAGGAAAAAGAAAAATGATTCCAAGGCCTTTTGTGTATTCAGAAGTACACCTCGTCAGGGAATGAATACACGAAAGCCCTTGAAATCATTTTTCCTTTTCGTTGTGGGTTTACATCATTCACTCATTTCACGTGCTTAATTGTGAAATTCATCCCATATACAGTATATATATATATATATATAATATATATATATATATATATATATATATATATATATATAATTACCTACTGACAGTGAGGCTTACATCGGAACCAATGCCGTAACGCTGCTTTCCGTTGATTAGCGAAGTTTAGGGAGATTGGGGCTGGGTAGTAGTTGGCTGGGAGACCATCCCCCGCGTCCAGACTATTTAGCGACCCGTGGTTCGGATCCCACATAAAGCTGTAGGTCTCTTCCGTCATATGACCTTAGATGTTGAGAAGGAAGTTAAATAACCCCATCATTACGTTACTGGCAGTGACTTATATAAGTGAAGTTTTAACAAGTAACTTCACTTATATGAGTTAATTTGGTCATTTTAAATTACATCCTTATTTCCATTTGGTCGTAAAACTTTTAACTACTCAATTTGTGAAAATTAAACTACATTAAGAAACACTTCTTGTACTTGTTCAAATTACATCCCAAAAAGCAACACTTTGATGCTTAGACTATTCTTTTTTACCCTTTTTTTCAACAAACAGACTGTAGACAATTTCTTACCAACAAATATGGCGGCGGACAGACCAAAAATCATGTGATCTTGTGAAGTAATTGCAAATTCCTTTTCCGTTTGTACTGTATGTATAAGCCTAACAATAACGTGGAACTATTCCAATAATTCTAATACCTTATTCATACCAATCCAGTTTATCCGGGAGAAAGCGGATCAACGCGGGTCAATGTGAATGAACACTGGAAAAATTGTGAACTTCGTCTAAAACAGAAAATCAAGGATCTTTTTCCTTTACAGTAAACTGGGTTGGCGGAATCAAAAAACAGAGACTGTGGATCAGAGATCAAGTGAATTTGTTTGTAAACATCAGTTAATATGACTAACATAACGATAAAATAACGGTAAACATTAGTTTAACGATACAATTTCAAAGAAAACATTGGTGACTTCACGGCTACTGGTGCTAAGATGAGCAGTTTTTGAGGTTCATGATAAAGACATAATCAAAAGAGAGCCAGATTTTCCAATTTCTCCAAGATCATAAGAACACTCGACTTTTCATGAAGAAAAGAGATAGATTGTAAATTGCGTAAATAACGTATAAATAGTTTAATGATACAATCACCTGACTTAAAGCTTTTGAAAATATAAATTTTATCATAAAATATAGCTTTAGATTATTTTTCTGGCTTGGATAACCTCGATAGGCCCAAATGACTTTATATGTTGTCTATATGTAATGTATTGTATTAGTTTCGTGTATTTATGATGAGGTAATTCCAAAGTTTATGTAGCAATTAAGAATGCATCAATGACGATATTCCAAACTTCATATGTACCAAAACTACATTAGACATTAATCAGGTTTTCCTTCTCTTATAAAATTTTTAAGACCGATTACGAGTATTTGAAATATGATTGTTACGATGATAAAGAAGCAAAGGTGGATGCCACTTTTTTGTAAGTGTGTGTGTGTGTGCCTCGGTTGCCAACTCTTCGGTTTTCGTTTAATTTCCAAAGTAAAATAGGAGCCGAAATCTTCTCTTCTCAATTTATATTAACAATAACAAAAAACTTTATTCAGAAAAAAGAATACAAAAGTTAACGTAAAGTTTTACAATAATTTTCGATATTTTTCTGTACAGTTTGGAGATCTGATATGACATTAATATGTATTCACAATATTCTAATCTGAATACGCTAAATAACATTTGATAATTTCGTTTCTAATTCGATTTTCTGTATTATTTAGTAAGCTTCCGATACGAGTTTCAATAATCTATCACAAAAGGTTAACCTTGGGATAGTTTCGAGTGTTGGTACAAAGTCATTAATTGCCTGAACGCCTGGAGTTTATCTTAGAGCACTTACCTTCGTCAGAATTTAGCATTATCAGCAGGAGATATTTTTCTGACAGAGGCTTTCCCGCACCTGCGTTGAAACACTACAAGGACGTTTTTGTTTCCGTTTTGAAAACTTGAGAGTTTTTTTACCGTACAAGATGTACACCAACTCGTAGACGCTGACAAAGGGGGTTTTCTTTTTCTGGCACCTGACTCCGAAGTTTTATTAGTAATGCTTAACACTAAATTGTGTTTTTTTTCCGATACTCCGTAAGTAAACTACAGCTCTTTGCTGACTTGCCATGATAGTTTACGAGGCAAGACACCCAGAATTCACCACGAGGAGGTGGCTGTAGGTCGAATTCCACACCATGCCCAGCCCAACCTCCCTTCCATTAGTTTTTACATGTAGTTTATTGACATTTGTATTCGCATTTTGACTCAAATGTAGGCATGGTTGATCTTGAAGCAATTCTTGCCTTTATAAAACCATCTCTATTTTCCTGGCCACAGACAGAAGCTGATGCTTCTGTTACGAGTTTGACATGTCTTTCCACAGCTTGTGAATGACATGAGTACTTTTTCAATAGAGGGTTAGTTTCATCACCCCTTACGATAAGCTCTAACAAGGTGTTTGTTTAGCTTTTTGTCAGAGGTGGTTCATGTCTTGGGTAGTCTCCAAATCCAATTAAATCTGTGTAGTCTCTTGCCAAAAAATTAATTTTAGGCCGTCTAAATTCTCTAATGCCCGAGGACACACTTTCCCTGGCTAAGAGAATGCGCCGGAAAGCTAACTCTCTCATCACTTGCCTTTCATCAAATAATATCGGGACCAATAAAGTTTCTGGGTGAGCAAAATATGCCCCTCCTTCAATAACAGGATCAATGACTGCCTTAAGCTCATCAGATAGGTATCTTGAACTAGATATCATAAACCAGAGGTGCCTTGGTCCCTGGTAATAGTAAGGATTTCGCTTTATATTAAACCACGTTGGGGCATAAACGCGAACAATGAATTCGGTCAGAGTTTTCAAGTTTTCTGACGGCTTTTTGGTCGCAACATAAAGTCTAACTATCCTGTTGGCTGTCGTAAGCCATCTGGCATGGTTCAATGAACCTGGGTTGCAGTTTTCAAGGTTTTGGGAACATTGGCCTTCTATGACTGCATTACAAATTTCCATGAGATACTTTTGATCTTGGCTTAGATCGAGATCCCCCGGAATAGAAGGCATATTACTTGATTTGATTGCTTCAAACTTGACAGCTGGCATCTTTTCGCACGCAGTAAGACTTTTGCCAACATTTCCAGCAAGGGCTTTTGGTCCTTTGGTTTTACCATCCAAATAATTAAACAAATGGCGGAGAGGTAGTTCATTGGTATGCAGCACACACACGAACCAATGAAAAGGAGTATTGTAGTGTACCTCTAGTTGCCTGATAACTCCATTATGTATGCCAGTGTTTACATTGGTTCCATCACATCCAATGACCTTCAGATTGTCTACCTTAATATTGTTACTGTTAAGAAACTTTATCACTCCCTTAGAAATGTTAGTTGAATTTCCAGTCACAGGAGTGAAGTGCCCAAGATATTTTGATTCTGGTTCAGCTATAAGCGATGTGTTCCTCAGTAATTGTTGTACTGTAGTACCTCCCATCCTTACAGATATTTGCTTTAGTTAAGTCCTTTCTTCCATCAAAATACAATGTTTCTACACTTTCTTCACTTGATTTACTCAACTCCTCTCTGATCTTTTTTCTCTGCCGTCTCACCTTATTCTTATCCACAACATTGTGATAATCTTCAGAGGTAATGAGACCAAAATCTTCCAGAATAGCAGAGGCAACGGCTGCACCAGCTCTGTCTGATATTCCGAATCGGTCACAAGTTTTTGCTAATGAAGGCAATTTGCGAGTGAGCGTATGTGCTTCACCTGATTTCTTTATACCTTCCTCAATGTGATCATCATCATCACGCTCTCTATCTGTATCTGTTGATGTGTCAGAATCAGGAATTGTATGAGTTATCCCAGTCCATTGGCTCTTCCCTGGAAGTGGATGGGTTATTGGGTGACAGGACAATTGCGTCCTGGTCAAGTGCGTCCCGGACAAATGCGTCCCTGGACAATTGCGTCCGGTTTTATTTCGTCCCGGACAATTGCGCACTTCCCCAACTACTATATGAAGTTTATTTATTAGAGAAGTGAATAGAAAGTTCATTGTGACTTCACCTACGCAATTGTCCAGGGACGCCAATGACGAGGGACGAGTATGCTTGTTATTGTAATTTTGTATGGGATATAATGCCCGGTTAGATTAATTGAATGCCCAGTTAGGTCAACTGTATGCCCTTGATGATTGGTTAGGTTAAGTTGTGATATTATCGTTAAAACTAACGAAACTAACTTTATCTTAAGTGGACGTAACCCATAAAATTTGACAATGATGTTGCTGATGATGGATAAAGTTTTAGAGAACAGTTTCGAACAGAACTTATGAACATATAACAAGTTTAATAGGTTAAAATGAAAAGTATATTTGAAATTCCGATACTAACTTTCTATTCACTTCTCTAATAAATAAACGTCATATAGTAGTTGGAGAAGTGCGCAATTGTCCGGGACGCAATTGTCCATGGACGTCAATGACCGGGACGCATTTGTCCGGGACGCACTTGACCAGGACGCAATTGCCCTAGTACCGGGTTATTGATATCTCCATCTTCAATGTTTTTAGAAAATCGTGTTCTTTCTTGTACTTTACGCTCAGATCTTATTTGCAGTTTCTTCGTTATCTGTAAATCAATACTGCCTATTGCCATTTTTCGTGCACCTCTTTGGTCAATTAGGAAAGAACGTTCCATGGCAGGAACTTTTAGCTCTTTTTCACAAGTGCAAGAAAACAGATCATGGCATTTGCAGGCAGCAATATCAAAAAGCCTTTGATTTTTGGATTTGAACGCGGTCAGTTTAGATCCAAAATCTTTCCTTTTTCTACCAGTCTTCATCATATTTTTAGATTTTTCATGACAATCCTTTACTCTGGCTAATATTTGCTGTTCTGATATTGTTGGAATTGATGCACTTTTCCAGATCTCTTTTACCTTTGATGCAACTATTCTTTCCACATCATTAGCATTTGGCTCTTTTTTCCCCTCACTAGCTATAAGTAAGAGATATCTTGTTTGTAAATATTCTTTTAAAACGTCTTCATATAGGGGAAGTTGATTTCCACTGAGCTCAGCTTTCCCAAAAAGGGAAACAACTGGACTCATGATTTTTTCAACAGTTGCTTTCACTTTTACGGCCTCAGCCATTTCGGATAATTTGGGAAAGTCACTCTGTTAGTGTAACAACGCGTATTTAACTATTCAAATAAATCAATTCTGAAAAGAAAAATTGTGTATATATAAATTATATATTATATTCTGGACGAAACACAGTCAAGAAAAAACTTAATAGCAACAAGAATACAAAAAATACAAGAAAATCTTAATAAAAAATCACAATTGCCAAATAATTAATAAAGTTTACGTATTTAAATAAAGTTTTAAAAGTTTTAAAGTTTTTTGTAATGTTTTACGTTTTACTTGCAATCTTCAGAGGACTTGCGGAACATCTAAAACTTGATCAATTTAGTTTTTTTAATAATTGTTGAGCATTTATAGTGCATCTACAAATTTCTTGGACACAGGCATGTGGAAATTCACAAATTTAATTTTTCGACCAGGCCTACCAGTGTGCAAGGCATTCCTTATGCGCCCTCCCACCTCATTAAATTCGGAACATATACAAATTGATTATGAAAGAAATACATAATTATTTAATACATAAACAATACATAATGTATTATGTATTTTAAATAATTATTTAATATATAAACAATGCATCATATATAATTAATAGATAATACATAATTAATAAAAAATCCATATTTCATTCTATGTGGCAGCTTTAAGACCAACAATTTGGCGCCCCCAATACGTCGGCGCCTTGGGCGGCCGCACCGCTCGCCCCTACCTTGGTTAGAATTCTCACGGGCAGGGCCGTACCAAGTTTTAACTGCTTTTTGTATCTCGAGACTTTTACCGTTGAAGATTGAAAGATACCTGAAGCAGTGGCGTACTAAATGGGGGGCGAGGGGGGCGGTCCGCCCCGGGTGACAGCCAGGAGGGGGGTGCCATCGGGAGAGTTGAAATACCAGTACAAGTTTTCAAACCAAATGAAAAATTCGCCAAAGTAAGAAAAAAAAAATTTAAATGTTCAAACTATTACAACAGCTTAATGTTAATTTCCACTATAAAATAAATTTTTATTTTTATTGGCAATACAAAATTTACAAACGAAAAATTAAACATTTTATAAAAATTACATCGAAAGGCGAACGTTTGTTGACGTTTTAGTCATCAGTTTGTTGAGCATAACCAGTTGCTGCAACTGACATTCCAAGTCTTGTTCACTTGACACTATGACTCCACATACATGAGGTATGTTTCATTAAATAATTATGATAAAGCATAAAGTGCTGGTGTTTATAACAATATCATGGTACTTATACCAGTGTCCAGTAATTTTTAGCAATGTGGTATCACAGTGATGTTTAAGTGTTTATAAATGCATCGTCGTGATGTTATAATACCTGGTAAATGCATTGTAGAGAGGGCCATTCATTATGCAACTACAGAGTGTGAGGAAATGGACATTTCTATGGAGAGAAGAGGGAGAGTAAAACTCCGAAAAAGGATGCCAGGAGACATGGCAAAGGATGCTGGTCTCACATTGCCAGAGGAAGTAAAAATGGTTATGTTTGAATGTCTTGATCGCTTTCATCAAGAATTGGAGATTCGTTCTAAGGCAATGAATCAAATTGACAAATCTGGCTTTACTTTCAATCGAACATGAATATTCAAAGAAGGTGAATTGTGATGAGGTCATTGATCAATTTGCAGAAATTAAGGCTCGAAAGCAGAGACTGTGAATCCTCTCTATTTACCTTTGAAGAATAGGCTGAGTGTTGAGACTGGATTTGCTGTGTTTTTTGTATAAAATAAAATGCAGTATTACCTGTTCACTGAATTTTTAATGTCCTGCATTTTTCTTATTTCCAATTTGCTTATGACAGTACTGTACTGTTTAAATATCTACTCGCAAACATAATATATTTTTCTGTGTGTTTAAATTTTAAAATTATTTATGGGGGGTGCCAAAGGAAGGATCCGCCCCGGATGCCAAATACTTTAGGTACGCCCCTGGCCTGAAGCCGGACTAATTTGAGAGAACACTGTTATCCTTGGCCTAGCCCTATTTCACTATTGTACTGCTGTCTGATAATGTCGTACAAACACATATGCTTTACAGCCTAATTTACCAACTCAAATTAGTGCGGCGCCTATTGTATTTGCATTTGTAGAATTTAATACAATGTTTTATCGAAGTGAGCGACTGCCTCCACGAAGAACCTCGAGGTTCTACTGCGGTACTCGACATTTTATAAATGTATTTTTACATTAACGATAGAAATTTAAGATTTAAATTTGATGAACTATTAAGTATTGTCCTTGACCAAAAATTTGAGGTTGTAGCAATTAGTACTGAATCCTGGTTAAATACAGAGATTTTCTCGGAGAATGATAGAATAGAAAGAAGGGGTGGTGGTACTGTACTTTACATTCAGTTACACTTAAAACCCGTAATTAAAAAAATTGCAAAAACTGACAATACAATTGCGACGTTCGTTGAAATTAATAACAACTGACGAAAGAAATTAATTATAGGTTTAGTATATAAGGCTCCCTTTCAGACTGTTGATAGCGATAATGGGCTTCAGGAATTAATTTTTGATGTAAGTATTGGATACGAAGCGATAATTATGGGCGCTTTTAATTTGCCCCGCAGGGAGTTGGGTGGTCCTTTACAATCTAATTCCGGTCGTCGATTGTACGAAAGTTTACTCAGAAGTTCAGTTTTTCAAATGCTCAATGATTAAAATATTGAAATCTCTGGTGTAGAGTTAGGTTAAATAGAGACTTAGACTAAATTTATAATATATTTGTAGGAGACTAATTTCAAATGTTATTTTCCTATGATCACTGGTGGAGAAGTAAAGTCAATGTTCATAATTCGCATAGTTTGGAATACATTTTGGATTTTGAAAGAGTTAAATTTCGTGACATGAAACTGCAACTTTCGACCCATAATTGGGATGATACTTTATTGCGAGATTATATTTTTTTATGCAGGAAGGAGGTGCCAAGGGCAAAGGACCACAAAAACATTCCCCACCCTTAGAAGAAGAAGAGAGCCGAAATCAAGATCAAAGTTTTCGAGATACCTGGACACTCTGCGTTTGGAAGATTAGAGGTCATAGACAGGAGGAAAGATGGATTGAAGGAGATTGTTTCAGAATTGACCGGTTGAGTAGATGAAAGAATGAGAATACCGATTAAACTTTGCGTTAGAGAGTCGGGCAGAAAAGAAATCAGAATGTGTCGAAAGTCTGGTACTGCATGCTCTCCTTAAAGGAGGAAGCATGCAGTTACAGAGTTTAGAAGAGTAATGTCCGTTATAATAGCAAGAGTAAGGAGAGAGTGAGGCAACATTGCGGCGAAGAAAGAGGGATTGAAAACAGTTAGTAAGAGGCGGGGAATTGATGAGACAAAAAGCTTTTGATTCCATCCGGTCAAGTAGAGCTGTATGGGTTGAGCCACCCAACACACGAGAAGCGTATTCCATACAGGGAAGGACAAGACCCCTGGACAGAGACACCAACTGTGCGAGGGTGAATAAACATCGGGGCCGGTACAACACACCTAACCTCTTAGAAGCTGTCTTAGAGAGAGAGTGTATGTAATCTTTCCAGGAAAGATCACAAGAAAAGAAGACTAAGAATGTTAAGAGAAGACAAAGGATTGAGTTGTCTATTGTTGAAATTAAGGGGATAATCGTATGGGAAGTTGTGCGAGTAGACAGATGATGAAACCGAGTTTTTGAGGCATTGAAAGCAAGCAGAAAGATCAAGGTCAGGTGCTCCATAGCCGTCCCACCCGAATCAGGGAGTGACTGTTGAGAGGGACGCTTTGGGAAGTGGGTGGAGAAGTGAAAGGTGGTATTATCAGCATAGGAGTGGATAGGACAGGAGGTGACTGTTGAGAGGGACGCTTTGGGAAGTGGGTGGAGAAGTGAAAGGTGGTATTATCAGCATAGGAATGGATAGGACAGGAAGTGCGAATTAAAAGATCATTAATAAATAAAAAGAAGAGAGTGGGTGACAGGACAGAGCCCTGAAGAACACCACTATTAATAGCTTTAGAAGAAGAACAGTGGCCATCTACAACCGCAGCTATAGATCGGCTAGAAAGGAAATTAGAGATGAAGGCACAGATAGAAGAATAGAAACCGAGGAAGGGCAGTTTGGAAATTAAGGATTTGTGCCAGACTCTATCAAAAGCTTTGGATATGTCTAGCGCAACAGCAAAGATTTCACCGAAATCCCGAAAGGAGGATGACCAAGAGCCAGAGAGATATGCAAGAAGATATAAGAAGATATACTGACGATCTGAAAGAAGATTGTGAATAGAGGTGTTTAAGAATCTTTCTATTAATGGTACATTCAAAAACTTTAGAAAGGCAAGAAATCAAAACAATTGGACGATAGTTGGAGGGTTGAGAGCGGTCACCCTTTGGGACAGGCTGAATGAAAGCGAACTTCCAGCAGGAAGGAAAAGTACCAGATGAGAGACAAAGCCCAAAGAATTTGTCTCGGTAGGATTTCAGCACAGAAGCACAGTTCTTGAGAACAACAGGAGGGACCCCGTCAGGACCGTATGCCTTCCTAGAGTCGAGCCAAGATAGGACAGAATAAATATCTTTGAAAGAGATTCTAATTTCACATATAATTAAGTCAGAGGGAGGAGGAGATCGAGGAACAACACCGGAATCGTCCAAAGTTGAGTTGGAGGCAAAAGTTTCAGCGAAGATTTCAGCTTTATCAGGAGAAGAGACGGCAACTAAGCAGTCGGAATGGAAAAGATGAGGGAAAGAGGAAGCAAAGTTCTTGGAGAGTTTCTTGTTTAGGTGCCAGAAATAGCGAGAAGAATTAGAACTGGATAGGTTTTCACATTTTTGTCGGATGAAGGAATTTTTGGCGAGTCAAAGAACAGATTTTGCACGATTTCGGGCAGAAATATGAGCTGAGTGAGAGCCAGGAGTTGGACGGCGACGGTACCTTCTGAAAGTCTCCTCTCTGTTGCGGATAGCATTAGAATAAGCAAAATTAAACCAAGGTTTTTTGCATTAGTAATAGGTAAAGAATGTGGAATGTATGCCTCCATGCCCGAGAGAATTATCTCCATGATGCGCTGAGCGCACTAGGCTGGACCCCAGCCACGGAAGCAGTAATCATTCCATGGGAAGTCACAGAAGTACTGCCTAAGCCCTAAGGGCTTCTCAATCAGCAGCGCCAAAGTACCAAAGGCGTCTCCTGCTGATAAAATGCCCCACAGGCAGGGGCGTACAAAGCATTTCTTAAAGGGGGGGCACACACACACACACTGAGCGCACTAGGCTGGACCCCAGCCACGGAAGCAGTAATCATTCCATGGGAAGTCACAGAAGTACTGCCTAAGCCCTAAGGGCTTCTCAATCAGCAGCGCCAAAGTACCAAAGGCGTCTCCTGCTGATAAAATGCCCCACAGGCAGGGGCGTACAAAGCATTTCTTAAAGGGGGGGGCACACACACACACACACACACATATAATATATATATATATATACACACACAGTATATATATATATTTGTGTGTGTGTGTGTGTGTGTGTGTGTGTGTGTGAGCTCAAAATTGATGATGATCGATTTGGAATCAAAATGAATTGCATCTTGGAAGGCTTCAGTTGTATTTTATTTCCAATTTATGGGCAAAGAATTAAATTTGCACAAATTAATCGTCGTATAAAGACATATAAACGTTCCTACGCCAGCCAAAACTGATTTTGAGTTTTGAGTTAATAACATGTCCTGGTAACTATGAAATAACTGAAATTCCATATGACATCAAGATTTTTTTTGTGGTGAATGTTGCAAAGTTATCAATTTTTGATAACGCCACAGGAGATTATTAGCGAAACTTTAGTCTTACGGAATTGATGGTTATGTTCTCAAATGGACTGATAATAATTGGCTTAGCGGACGTAAACAAGGAGAGACGCTTTACCTTTAATGACCAAACTGGAAAAGTGTAACTAGCGGCGTGCTTCAGGGATCAGTTGGGACCAGTTCTTTTTATTATTTATATTAATGACATCGACATAGGAATGAACAGTATAATTTAAAAATTTGCGGATGATACCAAACTAGGGGGACGAACAAAATCAGCGGCAAAACTTTAGCAGATTAAAGACGATATTAATAGGTTACTCGAGTGGACAGAAATTTGGCAAATGAACTTTAATATAGCTGAATGTAAAACGTTGTATATCGGTAGAAACAATGTTAATGTTAATAAAAAGTATTCTGTGCGCGACAAGACACTAACGAGTGTTACAGAAGAGAAAGATTTTGGTATTATTGTTGTCGACACTCTTAAACCAGATATGCAAGTATCGAAGCGGTTAAAAAAGGAAATAGAATCTTAAACTCAAATGGCCTACCATTAAATCCTAAGTCGGAGAAAACAGTGCTAACATTATATAATTCCTTAGTACGCCCCTACCAGCAATACTGCGTTCAGTTCTGGTCCCCAAAATTACGGCAGGACATAGAATGGAGAGAGTGCAGCAACCGCCTACAAAGATAATTCCCAGAAACGTTAAATTTATTCTCACTTGTTGAAAGGTGTATTCGAGGAGATTTAATCCAGGTGTTTAAAATGATTAAAGGTTTTGATAATGTCGACGCCGAAAAATATTTCACTTTCAGAAATGCGGATAGAACTCGCGGTAATGGTCTGAAATGAGTGGGTAAACATTTTAATTCTAATGAAGCTAAACACTTTTTCTTCAATCGTATAGTTAATTTGTGAAGTGGATTGCCAGTCAGCACAGTTCAAAGTAATTCGATCGAGTCCTTTAAAAAGAGAAGAGATGCTTATCTTCACTTAAACCCCAAGTTACGAGCATTTGTTAGCGCATAAAAGTATTGTAGATTATTCACTCGGATTTTCTTCTCTTTGCCTTAAAATTTTCACTTATCTTTAAATTTCCCTCCCTTCTTTCAACTTTCCTCTTTAACAGTCTCGTAGGGACCAGCCGTCTGTTGCTGTTTGGTGTCTTTTGTATTCTTTTGTATTCCTTTATTCAATCGTTATATGAAGCTCTCTGCGCCTACTATATACTGGGTGACTGCGTTATTGTGTGCGTAAACATTCATCACTTACTGCGTCTACTTACATTCAGTCACAATTCATTTTGTAGGCCAACTCGCTTATGTTTTCGATATGCCTAACTTCGTAACTTTGTTTTCTTTCAGTGAACACCGCAGAACTCGAGTCTCTTGGAATTATCTCGGCGGTAATTTTTGTTATTGTGCAACTTAATGTAACTACTTGTCTATTGCATTTGTCCAATGTTATTATGCTCACGATCAATTCATAGCCTTCTACTTTTGTAACTTTATCAATCCAAATAGTTTTGTACAAGTATCGTATTTCTATCAATTACTGCATTTTTGTTATTCACTGTAATCATTTATTTACGTTATTTGTTAAATAAAAAATGGCAAGAAGTCTATTACTCTCCTTTTGTTCTGATAATTACTTCGATGACCCCTCAAACAAGCAAACAATTCTTTTATTAATCTAATTACGTTAATTATAGGGCCTACAATTTATTGTAGCCTGTTGATTGAAGACTTCTGGAGTGACCGAACACTTTTTTTTTCAAACATTTTTTTGTGGAGGGGCAGTAAATAATTTTTCATTTAAATACAATACTAATCATTTTACAGCTTTCGCGGTTTAGGCCTAATTACAACAAATAATGACTTACGTGATTTCGCGCGTTTTCCAACAGACAGTACGTGTTATAATTCACGGGGTACGTAATTAATAATGGCTCAAGGATACGCGATCACTGGGTCTTGCCCGTTGTTTTCACGAATATTAGAGGGATTTTTTATGAAACTCTCAGCCGGCATGATGGAACTCTACCAGTGAAGGCAAGGTCATCGAGAGCGACTTTCGCGCCATATCTTACTGACATAAGAATAAATGTATAATATATTAAATAAAGCTTTAAAATGACATAAACTACGTTTTATTCTCATTTGAAGTTTGGGCTGTATCCACCTACCAAAAGGTTTATTTATACCCTGTATCTCAGATGTTTCTTAGAATCAGGTAAATTAAGTTAAGGATACAGTAACTAGCAATTACTGTAATTCTTTTTGTCCTTCATCTAAAATTCATCTTTAAGGAAAATATAGTTTTCAGCCTTCAACGTATAAATTTCGTTCATTATGTAATTTCGGGTGTTGATATTACGTATTCAAAGTAAAATGATAAGAAAAGATAAAAACTAAAATTATAGCGTTTTTATTAGAAATATTTTACTGATTTCTTCAGTGTTACGTAGGATACATTGTGGCCACGTCGTAACACCGCTTCCCGTCGATCAGCAAAGTCGTTGGGTCGGTCACTGACCCGTGCTCAGATGATGTAGCAACCCGTGGTTTGGATTCCACGTAAAGCTGTAGGTCCCCTCCCTCATATGACTTTAGATGTTACGAAGGAGGTTAAACACACACACACACGTGTGTGTTTGTGTGCGCGCATCCCCACATAAGCGGGATACTGACTTTTTTAAATTTCAACATCTGGAAAAGTAATTAACGAAACTTAATTTAAATTAGCCATACCTTAGTGTCATCGAACTGAGAAGGGTTTATGTGGGACTCAATTGAGGGCCCCAATGGTGATTTCTGTTATGTTATTAATTAAATAATGAGATACCAAACAAATCTAGCTTAATCTAACCTAACGTAACCAAACTTTAACTAACATAATCTAATCAGGAATAATATATCTTTTACCGACAGTAAAAAATACTTTTAGCTTTTCATATTTAAATTTTTTAATGTTCCGAGGTACCAAAAGTATTACCTCAAAAAAATTACCCCATTATATCTGTGAATTATCACACACTCGACCTCACTTATGCCCAGTGCTCACTTATGCCCAGTCCTGACTCAGGACGGTACCAGATGAGCCGGGTGTACCTGGCTATGTGCGGTGGAGAGCGCAAGGGAGGAACTCGCTCCTCCACCAAGCTAGATTAACGAGGTGTGTGTGTACATATATATATATATATATATATATACATATATAATTATATATCAGTATATATATATTATATATATATATATTGTAGAGATTTACCTTACAAAAAAGTTAATTGTTAGAAGTCTGTTAAAGGGAAGTCTGTTACAGGGAAGGTGTATACTGTATACGTCATAATTAGCTTTCCTGTTGCTTTCTTTTAAAGTCTATGCGGGAAAAATAAAAGAAGAAGCCTTATATAATTTTTGCAGTTTCTCGGTAACTATATTTAAAGTTAATAGTATGGCAAATAATAATAATAACACTGGCCAACAAAATGAAACTTTTTTTTCTCATCACAAACATGATCACACTTTTCTTAATGCAATTTTCGCGCTGATTCCGAATCTGGTTTTATTTTGTTTCTAGCACGTATAGTTATATAGATACACTGGTTTTGATATTTTTAAGTTTTTGATATTGCTATAAGAAAATTTATGGATGTATAGATCACACTTAGGAATGCTAAACAACAAATACATCATATACCTTATTCAATGTACTTATAAATAAAGAATATATACATTATTTTATTAAAAGCGCTGTGAGTGTGATTTCCTTTTGTAAATTTGGCCTGGATTGTCACGATACAGCATCCAACAATGGTCCGCCATCATGCTTTCATTCCAATATCCTTGGTAGCGCTTCTCCATCATCTGAATATCTTGATGGAAGCGCTCTCCTTGCTCGTCACTCACTGCACCAAGGTTTTCAGGAAAGAAATCTAAGTGGGAATGCAGGAAGTGAATTTTAACGACATTCGACACTCCATTTCTTTGAAGGCATCAAGGAGGTTCTTGACTCCATCCTTATACGCAGGTGACTTGTTGCTTCCAAGAAAGTTTTCACATATCCATTTGAACGCCAGCCAAGCCTTCAATTCCAGCGGACTTAGGACTTTTTCAAATTCAGTGTCATTCAAAACCTCCCTTATTTGTGGCCCAACAAAAATTCCTTCCTTCAATTTTGCTGCAGTAACCTTCGGAAATTTCCTTGAAAGGTATTGGAACCCTTCAGAATTGACTTTACCCATTGTTTTAACAAAATTCTTCATTAAACCAAGTTTAATGTGAAGAGGTGGCAGATAGATCTTTTGGGGATCCACGAAAGGGACAGACTGGACATTGCTTATCCCTGGGACATATGTATACCTAAGTGGCCAGTCACTTTTGGTGTAAAGGAAACAACAAAATTTTGTGAATCCTGACTGCATACCCATAAGCATTCCTATAACTTTTAGATCTCCACAAACATTCCATTGATGACTGTCGTATTTGATTGCCTTAAGTAGTATATCCATATTGTCATATGTCTCTTTTAGATGGACGGAATGGGCAATGGGGATGGATGGCATTATATTACCATTATGCAAAAGAACTGCTTTCAGGCTTCTCTGCGACGAATCAATAAAGAGGCGCCACTCAGATGCCACATACGTCTGAGATATGGCTGTAAATAGTCCATTGATGTCATGGCAATAACAGAAAGGACCGTCTACTGAAAAGTATGCTGTTAATTCAAAATTCCGCTTTCGGTAGTAACTAATACGAACATTGTTCTCAAGTAAATTGTTCTCCTTTAGTCTTGAGGCGAGAAGCTCTGATTTCTCTTTAGACAGCGATAAGTCTCTAACAAGATCATTCAACTGTCCTTGGGTTAACTTTTTAGGCTCTAAATGTCTACCTTCAAAAGTGTACTCTGGTTCTGTAGATGGTCCGGAAACGCCAGTTGCACCTTCATCACTTTCCATGTCATCTATGATTAGGCTGACCATATTTCCTTGAGACAAAAACGGGACATTGGGATGGCAAAAAAGGGACGGGGGTTATGTAATATTTTGTATTCATGAAAAAGTAAGTACATAAACCGGGACAAAATTGACATTTTTATTAAAACGACGGGACGGCCAGGAAATATAAAACAAACGGTACTGTCCCGTTCAAAACGGTACGTATGGTCAGCCTATCTATGATAGAATCTAGCCTATCACTTGGGGGAATTGGAATGGGCAATGTTTCATCATGTTTTACTGGTCTACGTGCTGAATCCAAGTTTGGATATACAATCTGGTGTTTGTTCTTGGCAGAAAACCCCATTAAGTTCACACTACAAAAATAACAGTCTTCATGATGATCTCTCGGCTCCCTCCATATGGGTATGGCAAATGGCATTGAAGCTTTCTTTTTGTTAAGCCAATCACGTAATCCATTTGAACAGCCAGAACAGATTTGATGTGGCGCCCATGGTTTATCTTGGTCACCTAGATGGCAACCAAAGTATAGCTTGTATATTTTCTTAATGTCGGTTGTAATACTTCGTCGCTGTGTTTTAGTTGTCAACTGGCCGCATACGAAACAGAACTTGTCGGGGTCATTCTTACATTGTCGAGGCATGTTGACTGACCTGAGCAAACTATAAATTAAAAAAAAATGTACACCAACTTGACACAACAAGTTCTTGGACTGGACTGATCTTTTGACACACAAAGCACGGCGTTGTTGCCTGAATCACAATGCTGCTAGACGTAAAAGCTCACACCTGAAATACATAAGATGTATAATTAAGATAATTGAAATAAATAAGACGAATAAACTAAAAAAATACAATAAAATATAAACACAATCAAATGTTGAAATATTAGTATTTTGCCTATTTAAAATGGTTAAATCTGTGTAGTTATATATATACCTTCATCTTGAAAACTACGTGCTAGAAAAAATCTGAATGCAGTTTTGGAATCAGCGTGAAAAATGCTATCCAGCCACCACAAATTTTACTCTGATGAAAAATCTTTGTTGACCAGTGTAATTTGACAAATCTTGACAAGCGTTACTAAATTCACTATCAGTACTTAAAATACAGGATGAGCGAGAAGTCCCTACATCCCTAAGATATTAGGAATCCAGAATGTCTGTGTGAACTACCTCGTTTTCGCAGCATAGAATGATACGCCATGACCTGCGTGAAATCTTTCGCAGCATCTACGGTGTGATTATTGCATATGCGGTAGTAACAGCATTCTTCAATGCCTCATTCGTCTGGTGGCGCTGTTTTGCCACAGTCTCTTTGATGTATCCCCAGAGATAACTGTCACAAATGCTGAGGTCGGGGCTCCTTGCAGGCCACATCAATGGTGCTGGAGATGTCGCAGACCCGCGATCGATCCACCTCCCTGGGAATGCCTCATTCAAAAAGTCCCTAACTGTTAGTGCATAATGAGCTGCTCGTCAAGGTTTGGTATGAACCAGTTCTGCAACATGGTCAAATAAGTAGCTTGATTGACATTGCTATCAAAAAAGTATGGACCAACCACATAGCGAGCGTTTAATGTTGCTGACATCATGACATGAGACGGGTTGTGTTCAATTTCTTCAACGTAATGAGGATTTTCTTTCGAACAAATGAAGATGTTTCGTGACCGGCTACTGCGATAAATAGCACATTCATCGCTGAAAAAACACCTTCTCTAGGGTAGGACTTGTTAAGATGCGGAGCATTTCTTCGCAACATGTTTTCCCGTTATCCCTGTCATGATCAGTCGGTTCTTTGACAAAATTAGGCCGCCACGGCCTAACTTTCAAGTTTTTTTTTTACATGGTCTCTCATTGTTGATTTTGTGATGCCAAGCTCTGAAGATCTCTTCCTTGTTGATTGCAAGAGTAAGCGATTTATCGATTCTTCAACTGGAGCGGATGTTTTTCGCCGGGTTGGTGTTCTATCAGTACGCGGTAAATCTTTAATCTTTAATCACCTGTGTTCCGACGTTCATGCACCAATGTGCTTGTTATAATAAATTCTTCAATGCTGTAGGAACTTTGATTTGCTATTATTAAATTCTGCAAAGAAAAAACCCTATATTGTAAAGAGTATAGGGAACCTACAAAGCACCCACCCCCTATATTGTAAGGGGTATAGGGAACCTACAAAGGAAAAACTATATCTTTGGAGTATAGGGACTTTTCACCCACCCTGTAAATCAGTGATAGTATAGGCAATTTCTGTTAACACTTCCTCATTCCAAAAAAGTCTTAAGGTGTTTCAACTCTTTTGGCCAAAGCTGTATACTCTGAAACAAATGACGAAAGCATGGCGTCTTATTTCCGTCTAAATAGTGACAATCATCCTGACGTCATATGTTTGTTATCGAGGCAAACGATTCAGAAAAGCCATGTCCCTTTAGTAAAAAAAGTTACAAATTTTGTACCATTTTTTTACTGAACAGTTTACGTCAATTTTTTTATGTAGGAAGGAAGGAAGGGCCGCAAAAATTCCCCCCCCCCTCCTCATAGAAAAAGAAGAGAGCAAAAATCAAGGTCTATGATGCTCCTTTTTTATTAACTTTGAAAATATTGTGTAGGATGTACGATGCATGTATGTGTAGCAGGCATGGGGTAATTATAATTTGGAATTGCAATTGATTGTAATTAATTTACCCTTTCAAGTAATTGCTGTGTAATTGTAAATGACTAACTAAAAATGTAATTATAATTGTCACTGTGAATGTAATTGATTTCAATGAGAATGAACCCAATAAACATTGAATAATTCATCTGATATTACACTGACTGCTAATTGAACTGTGATTTAAATACGTTTTCAAATAGAATAATATTCACACTATGGGTACTGGGTATGAAAATAAAAAGTTAAGGTTGTAAATTAATGGTAGACTTCTTTACTTTCCTTTCATTTATATTCGGTGTTTCTATGAAAAGTAATTGGAATTGAAATTAATTACTTTTCAATGTAAATGTAATTGCAATCAATTACAGTTGTCAACTGCAGTAATTGTAATTGAGCATATGCAAAGTAATTGTAGTTATAACCAGTTATTTTTTAACTGTAATTGCCCCATACCTGATGTGTAGTGATGTATAGAGGGAGAAGTGTGCGCTTGAGGGCATGCCGAACTGCTCACAGGGTACATGAGACAATGAGACAGGGAAAAAGATCAGCTAAAAATAAATGACAGTTAAGTTATATTGACGTTTGATTGCAGTCATATTGCCATCATAATTATTTGTATTACTGCATGCTGGCGTTGTTATTGAAATTCACAGCGTCATGACAACGGCACGGTGTCACAAACACGTCATTATGACATCAGTATGACTCATTTAGTCTAGACGGCACTATTATCTCGCAATGTTTTCATCATTTGTTTTACAATATATATATATATATATATATATATATATATATACACACACACACACACACACACGAGGTTTGTTCAAAATGTATCCGGACTAATGCGATTATAGACAGAATATGTTGCTTATAGGATTTGGGGCTTAATCTCCTCAAAGCACGCTCCTTCTGAAGCCACACACTTTGCCCAACGATCCTGCCACCGTTGAAAGCACTTTTCGGAACGTCCAAAAGCTGCTCCGTCGAATTTCTTTTGATGGTCTCAACATCGAATCGGTGTCCTTTTAGGGTTTGTTTGAGCTTCGGAAACAAAAAAAGTAGCATGGAGCCAAATCCGGCGAATATGGAAGCTGCTGTACTTAGGGGGGGGGGGGGGGGGGGTAGCGTTTTTGGCCAAAAATTGCTGGACAAGTTGCGACGAATGAGATGGCGCGTTATCGTGATGAAGCATCCAGTCTCCAGACTCCCACTTCTGCGGCCGTTTCCTCCGAAGTGCTTCACGTAGACGTCTCAAAACTTCACTGTATAATTTCTGTGACAGTCTTCTACTTCGCTAAACTGTTTCGATGAATAAAAGTTCAGAAGGTCGAAGAAAAACAGAATTTTGTAGTTATAGTCATATAGGGGATCTTTAATAATAATGTGCGGTGTCCGGCCACTACCAAGTAAATTGAGGGAAATGAGTGAGTGATCCGTTTGTCATACGTCATCAACTTAGAATGAAAATATTTTCGATGATAATATCCAACTTTTATCCGGTGTTTTAAGTGTGATGTCTTTTTTTTATGCAGGAAGGAGGGCCCAAGGGCGAATGCCCGCAAAAGCGCCCCCTCCCCCCGACACACACACACACATAGAAGAAGGAGAGAGCCAAAATCAAGGTCCAGGGTTTTCGAGATGCCTAGACATGGCATTTGAAAGATTCGAGAAAGGAGGATAACCAAGAGTCAGAGAGATATGCAAGAATATCGCCGGTCGAGCGTCCCTTGCGGAACCCACACTGACGATCTGAAAGAAGATTGTGAGAAGAGAGGTGTTTAAGAATCTTTCTATTAAGGATAAATTGAAAACTTTAGAAAGGCAAGAAATCAAAGCAATTGGACGATAGTTGGAGGGTTGAGAGCGGTCACCCTTCTTTGGGACAGGCTGAATGAAAACGATCTTCCAGCAGGAAGGAAAAATGATGAGAGACAAAAACGAAAGAGTTTGCCTGGGTGGGGTGTCAGCATAGAAGCGCAGTTCTTCAGAACAACAGGAGCAACACCATCAGGGCCGTACGCCTTCCTAGAGTTGAGCCCAGATAGGGCAGAAAAACATCTTTCGAAGAGATTCTAATTTCAGACATAATAAACTCAGAGGGAGGATATGGAGGAACCACCGGAATCATCCACAGTTTGAGTGGAGGCGAAAG
>JAJOZX010010755.1:107500-135475 GCA_023014485.1 Bathynomus jamesi | reverse complement strand
TGAATCTCCATTTTAGGTAATTTCACTTTTTCACCACCACCTTTGGCTTTCCTTCCATTTCACTGACATTCCTGTGAACTATCCTTCCTGCTTAAACAAAAACAAAAAGTTTTCAACGTTTACAGTTTTTGGTATATTTAAACTAGAAAGTGGTATGAAATTCAAAACATCAACGGCACATCATTACTCAGAAGTAGCATCAAGGTTTCACTTGCTTTTATCAGCCAAACTTAAATGAAACTAATTGTAAACATCTGTCTATGAAAGTTTTAAAATGAGTAAATTTACGCATGGTCCTGAAATAAAATGCAGCTAGAATATTAATCTCCACTCCGTCCATTTACTCACCGCGGAGGAAATTCAGTCTGACATTTTAGATATTTATGTTATTTATGTACTGTCAGAGTAACGCTTATATGAAAGTTATAAAAACAGCGAGCCCGTCAATGGCGTCTTCCCTTTTTCTTATAGACTGATCTGAGACAAACTTTTTATACTCGTATATTCGTTTTCTCATTGTATTTGCGTAGGCAATTGTATGTTCATTATGCATAGTGATTCACTGGCCTACTTAGTGCTCTTAATCTTCTATGGACCACTTGTATAATGTTTGTACCTGTTGAGTCTGAAATAAAGTTTGTTGTTGTTGTGTTGTTCGGAGACACTCGCACTGAACCTCCATATACACCTATATATATATATAGGATGCTTTGGTTGTTTTTCGGAAATATAATTTATTAACTTTTAGTATTCACAACAAAATTCTACAATAACAAAATGAAACCATTAAAATACATATGGTAACATTAATTAAAGCAGCAATTATTGTATTTTAACCATATAGCTTTGTTGCTCTGAACGAAGAATTGGTTAACTAAACGTGTTTTGTTGTTTTTTTGAAGAAATGATTTTTCTCTGCGTATAACAACAAAACTATATATATATATATATATATAATATATATATATATATACTGTGTATATTTTAAATTGATAATGTATATGGTTGTAAATTTTGACTTGGTCCGCAATCGATATGGACCGTGACTTGATGGATACCGTAATGAAATTGACTGGATTCTTTGGATCTGATATATTTGCATGTCCGTTATAAATAGATATAGAATGTAACATATTTGTGGATAGTAGTCTATTATGACTTGCTCCTCTGGACCGAGAGATTGTATCTTTAGTTTTAAACCGATAATTAATTATTTTTAAATTGATAATTATTTAGTTTCGTAAAAATTGGTCGTTGCCAATTTACCGGCAGTTTTTAAATAAGTTTCTTATGTTCTTGTGGTTCGGAACCCACGTAAAATTGTAGGTCCCCTCCGCCACCACGGAGGACATACACAATACACGATTACGAACACAGTTAGGTAGACCAGCCATGAGTGGATCCTAGGGTCTTTGTTGGTCTGAAACATTATAACATTATAACATTATTATATATAGAGGGCTATTCTTTACATGAAAATTCTGATACACTGTATCAGGAATTTATTTTTAAAATTACTTAAATGTAAATTATCTGTCAGTCTTTCGTGTAAGCACCTTTTGCTTCAAGGACTTCGTGGATTCTTCGTGACATCGAGTCAACGAGTCGTTCACGCATTACTGGGGTGCAACGGATGCTCCCCCCCCCCCCTCCTTCCAAATGTCTTTGGCATGCTTCAGTAAGTTCTCCTCATTTCTCAAGGCTCTTGGCTCCTAGGAGTTCCCTTGTGATTGAAATCAAATGATTATACTGGACACTAAAGCAACACGATCTCTGGATAGTTTCTATACCATCTTTTAACAGTGTTATTGGTGTGAATAGGGATATTATTGGGCATAAAATAAGTATCATGCGACTCAGGATCGCCGTGGTCCGACGCTGGGCAGTATAATTCCTTGTATAGAATTTCACTATACTGTACCATGAATCTGAGAAAAGTTTCCCTACTCCAAATCCAGACACCTATTCTTTGCCCTCTTTAATTTGTCCATTTCAACGAGACATGACAGCATTCTATCGTTCCAACCTCGTCCCTGACCTTTCGTAATTCAGTAGACTTAATACCGCTATAGTTTCTTTTCACTTACTGTTGAATTTCTAGATTTAAAGTTGTTTAGTCTTATATAGTTGCAAGAAATAGACAATTTTCTCTTCCATTATCATGTGTTCGAATTCATAAATTTAAGGGAAATTGTTAATAAACGTGTAACTGCACGTTTTTGCATATTCAAAATTTATTCCTTACCAGGATTCGAGCCTGGGCCCACTCTGACTCGGAGATGCGAGAGTTGACGATTCGGTTACGATAGGATAAGCGTTAACAACAATCTGGCGACATGTCATCACCCGAGGAGACAATTAACGCTGTCGTTTCCAAAGGTGTTTTACTTTGCTAACCCCCCTGCACTCGAGCCAATGGACAACATTTAATACAAATCTATCTGGCAAACACAAAGGTACCATTAAATGGAAGTATAAACACATAACTGAGCAGGATTTTAACCCATATTCGAATATATATATATATATATATATATATATATATATATATATATATTTAGACCGTTTCACGATTATATGGTAATTTTTCAAATTGAATTTTGATAAACGCACACACTTTTATTTTTTTTATAAAAGAAGAAAAACAAATAGACAAAATATCATTTTATTTGAATGATAAAAAGGCACCCCTCAGATGGCACTTCTTTTACATTAATAGATAATTAGAGCAAATATAAGACTGAACGAAAAATATGTTTTAAAACAAAGCGACTTAAATTCTATTTAAGACATATATTGATTAAGAATATAGGGATTTCAGTGGCTGAGGGACCTCCTTTCTCTGATTTTCAATGATTTGAAAGGCCAGTTGTCTCTCTTCCTCACTCTTTGTGAGCTTCTCATTAAACTCTGTAGCCAGTTTGACTCCTCGTTCAACACAGTCGTTGATTACTTTGACTGCCATGACCCGATTACGGTGCTCCTCAATGTCTTCAAGTTTCTTGGGAATTTCTATTTTCAAACACTTGAAGAAGTCTTGTGTTTGAGTTGTGACAAAACTGGTAATCTTTAAGTCATTGGGGTTTTGCAACATTCGGGGGTCCACCTTTCTTGCCCTCACTTTTCGAGGAGGCGCGTGGTGAAGGTTGTGGAGCATTAGAACCTTATCATCTTCAGTCACGAGGTTTGAGAAAAAGCCAAATCCTACAAGATCCTCACTCAAGTACCAACCATGGTTCTGAAGTTTTTTGAGGGCTGTAGCACCCACTTCCTTATCAACCTGGATCTTGTAGATATGTAGCATCTTGAGGAGGGCCAAATCATTTGCTGGAGCATCAATTCCAACTGGAGATGTATACCAAGCTTGAAGATAAACTGTCACTGAAAAGGCGTTTATTCGTATCAGAGCTTGTTTTTCATGAGGGGTGAGAAGGAATTGGTTCCTAAATAAGTAAATTTTTAAGGAATAGATGCCCTTTCCCATCCATCTAGCTCTGCTGTAAGCTCCTGGGTAGTGGAATCTGCTATCAGAGCCTTTATTTGTTTTAGGCATTGGACAACCAAGGAAGATAAGTGCAAGTTCTAAGTATTCCCTGTAGTCACCTCGAGTGTGGCCCTCTTGAAGTTTGGAGTTGATGAAAGAAATAAGCTTGTCTCTGTGCTTCAAGATCCAATGATCTAAAGATTCTGAGGTGAGATCATTGGGTTCATAGGGCTTGTAATTCTGCTGATCAATGTTATCCCAACAATCTCTGAATCGATTGAATAAGGGAATTTGTGGACCCGAAGAAGAGAAAAACATGTCAAAAACTGCAGTGATAAGAAGCTCGTGGATATGGTGGCGGCATGCCAGAAAAAGGAGTGATCTCTGAAGGGCCTTTTGGATGATGGTACAAGCCCCAGCATGGATATCTGTATTGCTTGCAGTAGTATCAAAACAAAGGCCTGCTACCCACTCATTTACTTGTGGCCATTGCTTCAAGACATCTAAAACTGCTCTCCCCATTTCTTCTCCCGTTCCAGAAATAAGCTTTGGAATAGACAGTAATTTTTCTAATTCGCCTGCACCAGTCAAAACAATGGGCATTACATCAATCTTACCCCCATGCATGGATGGAAGAAGCTTTCCATCAAAATGAATTATTAAAGGGGTACTTGGTTGGAAACTGGCTTTAATGTCTTCTCCCATCTGCATCCGTGTTGATCGCCGAGACCTGTAGATAGAGGATGATGAAAGTGTGATCTCTTCAATTTCCACTCCAGCAGCTGAAAGGGCAGGTGCCACAATGTGCATAGCAGCTCTTGCAGATGTTCCAGTGCGGTCCAGAGCAGCCAAGAACTTTTTATCCCTAACAATTACACCTGGTTCAAGCTTCTCCTTTTTGAAGATGATGATGAGAGTGCTCTGTAGAACAATTCATCACCAGATGATTCTTCACTTCCTCCTGAACCGGAATTTTCACATTGGTTGAGATCCACAACCTTTGTCAATTGCCTCATTTCTTCCTTTGATTTCCTGCGAAGTGTTTCCATTCTTTCCATGCTTATCTGTCGTGCTTTTGCCTTTCTTGAAAACTCCTTGTCTTCTGGACCCATAATCATTTTCCGATCGTTCCTTTGATCCTTAAGAAAATCTTTATCCTCCTGCAATTTTATTTCTGTTTCCACTTCTGAATGAGCTACATCGAAAAGCTTCTTTAAGCTGGTGACAAATTCTGCTTCATTCTTCTCTTGGGTAGGAGTTCGTCGAGTTCGGTTCTTGACCAGCCCTTCATGCTTATTGTAAAGCCTTTTAAGCTTTGAGACAATATAAGGCTTGTGGGATGTAATTAAGGAGGCTTTTTCCCACATAGCAATAACTTCGTTGGCTACAGTTGCGCAAGCTACAGAGACATTTTGCTTTCCCACCTTAATGTGATAAAAAAGACGTTTAAGGACATCACTGTTAGTTGGAAGCTGCTTCTCAGAAAAACCCTCTTCCAGCACTTGTCCGACCAACCAGACTTCACACTTGTTTCTGGTTTTTGCCATAATTCTGAGGGAAAAAGTTTTACCACCTGTTAGTCTTAATAATAATATAATATAATCATTAATCACTCACCTAAATTATATTATGACTTGATTACTGTAAGAAAGTTGTAAAGTAACATGAAGTAACCTTTCTAGAACAGTAAACTTGTGAAAATATCAGTAATTATAGATGAAAAAGCAAATAAAACATCATATAATCCATAAAGGGAAAAAATGGAAATTCTAGAATAGTTATCCTGAAGGAAGAATTTTCTAGAATTCTCTCTAAAGAATATAGGGGGGTTACTGGACCATTCCTGAAAATGACCTACTTATCTTCCAATTTTATTTATGAATTTTATATAACAAATTTAAGAGGACATCACAAAATAAATAAATATATTTGCCAGAAAAATGAA
The DNA here is from genome assembly GCA_023014485.1 of Bathynomus jamesi. Lineage (NCBI taxonomy): Eukaryota > Metazoa > Arthropoda > Malacostraca > Isopoda > Cirolanidae > Bathynomus > Bathynomus jamesi. The sequence goes on along the minus strand of JAJOZX010010755.1, from coordinate 130,046 downwards.
AATTTTCTCAAGAGGGGTAAAATAGATATGCATTGAGGGGTGGGATAACAATAAGCTCTTGTCTTAATATTTTGCATGAAGTCTTTATTCATGACATATTACTTTTTTAGTATGTGTGCGTTGAGCCATCATAAATTTCGATTTTTCGAAACGGCCTAATATTATATATATATATATATTATATAATATATATATATATATATATATTTCGAACATGGCCGGACTCGAATTCTGGTGGGGATAAACTATGCGTATGCAAAGCAAAAATGCTCGGTTATATGTTTATACTTCCGTTTAATGGTACTTTCGTGTCTATCATATATATATATATATATATATATGAAACGGTTGAAATGCAGTGTTCAGCCGTTTCAATTACTCTTCAGTCTTATATGTATATTAGGTTCGTTGGTTGGTTGATACCCACAAACTACCACCTCAATTAAGCTTACGCTTGATATTAAAAAGAGAGATTAAAAAGCTTTTGAAAGAGATGGAAAAAAGGTTTGAAATGAGGAAAGTGAAGTTTGAGGCCTGCCGCACACAGGATCGTCTTGCGACTGACGACTGACGACTTGGGTCGTGATTAATCAAGTCGCGTGTGATTTTACATTGACAGAATGGGAGCCCCGCATACTGCATCGACCGCTGCAGTGTGCGGGGATTCTGGGGAATCGGGACGTGGTCGCTGCAGTGTGTGGGGATTCTGGGGAATCGGGACGTGGTCGCTGCAGTGTGCGGGGCTCCCATTCTGTCAATATAAAATCACACGCGACTTCAATACCTTACCTTAAATTTACCTTAAAGCGCTTCTGCCTCAAGGGTGCGCTGCTCCCACGAAGTCCACTCAGCGCCTCCTGAGGCGGGGCCACGACGGGGTCGCCACCCTTCTTTTCTCTTGCTCCTGCCATACGATTTGGTCCCCTATTGAATTTGTGGGGGCTGGTCTGGCAGAGGAATACCCTGACACTGTGGGTTGGTCGGGTATGTTGGCTAAAAACATGTCCAAGTGTTTTTTAAAAGTATCTACTGGGACTGCACTTATATCTCTAAGGTACTGAGGCAAGGAGTTAAACAGGCGAGAACCCTGCCTAGAGATACTATTATATTGAAGGGTTTGAATCCTTCTCAGACTGTTTGGTGGGAGGTGATATTTTTTACACATTCTGCCAGTTCTTGTTAAGGTGGGCACAATTGGTTCAGTATTGGGGGCAACTAAAAGCCCTTCTAGAATTTTCCAGGTGTAGATTAGGATGTATCTCTCAAACCTTCTCTCTATGGAATAAAGGTTGAGGCCTCTAAGCCTATCCCAGTAGTTTAATTTGTTTTTACTCACCTGTTGCCCATCAGGTTGTTTAATATACGAGGTAAAGGTTCTTTGTAGGCCCTCAATTTTTTGCAATTCATTCTGTTTGTGGGGAAACCATAATTGAGAGCAGTAGTCAATGCGTGGAAGGACAAGTGATTTCCACAGGGTAAGCATGGTCATACTGTCCCTAGTTCTGAATGTCCTCAGTATATATCCTATTAGTTGTTTGCATGATGAGGTTACTTTGTCAATGTGCCTGTTGAATGTTGCATCTTCAGATAATATAATCCCTAGATCCCTGACATGATCAGTTTGTGCAATATCTTTTCCTGTGGGTCCAGTGTAGTTGAATTGTTCTTTCAGGTATTTATTTGGTCCATACTTAATTAGTTCAAATTTGTCTTCATTGAAGGCCATATTGTTTGCATCTGCCCATGCATATATAGTTTGTAGATCTTTTTGTAGCTCTACACAGTCTTCTTTTTCTGTAATTGGTCTTAGTATTCTGGTATCATCTGCGAATGACAGGAGAGAGCTTCCTAGGTTACAGTTTATATTGTTTAGCATTATAATGAATAGAATTGGTCCTAGTACTGTGCCTTGCGGCACTCCACTAATCACTTCTTTTTCTATAGATCTTGCTCCATTTACAGTTGTTATTTGTTTTCTGTCAGAGAGAAAGGCATGGATCCATTTTCCTACTTTTCCACAAATACCAAGTTCTTTTAGTTTATGGAATAATATACCATGGTCAACCTTGTCAAAAGCTTTTGCAAAGTCTAGATAGATGACATCAACATTGTGGTTTTCTCCCAAGTATTGTAGGATTGTATTGCAATGGTCTATAAGTTCAGTAAGGCAGGATCTCTTGTGTCTGAAGCCATGTTGAAAGTCTTCTAAGAGATGTTCATTTTCTATAAAACTGACAATGTGCCTTTTCAGGACTTTCTCAAATATTTTAATAATATGGGAAGTCAAAGATATGGGTCTATAGTTCTTGGCTTCCTTTCTTTTGCCTCCTTTGTAGATTGGGGTAATATTTGCTTGTTTCATGATTGGTGGTATTCTACTGGTGTCTAGTGAGGATCTCCACAGGATTTTCAAAGGCAGAGATAAAGTATGTTTGCATTCCTTAAGAATCTTGGCTCCAATTCCATCTGGACCAGGGGCTGAACTCCCCGGTAGCTCTGTTATTGCCTGTTGTATATCTCTAGTGGTTATTTGTATATCTTCCAATAATGGTCTGTCTTGGTCATTTTCTTCTCTATCAAAAAATGCTGTAGTTTTTATTTTCTTTGCTACTACAGGGGTACTCCAGCTTAAAGCATATTGAGATTGTAAAATGTTTGCCATTTCCTGTGTATTAGATGTGAGAGTTAGTCCATCTTTAGCAAGCAATGGGCCAATGCTCGTTTTGATAACTGCTTTGCGTTTAGCATAGCTAAAGAAGAATTTGCTATTTTCCTTTATAGTGCCAATAGCTTTGTGTTCATTATCAATATTCTCTCTTATGGTTGACTCCTTTATTTTAAGTTCTAACATCAGTATCTGATTCCGGATGTTACTATGTCTTGTATCACTTAATTGCTTTGTCAGTTGTTTAGATAGCTTTGTTCTCTTTCTCATAAGTGTCCTTCTGTATCTGTGCTCTTTTGTCCGGTGCTTCTGTGCACTATCGTTTTTCTTTGGTGTGTGTTTGTATAATGCTGATGACAGCAGGTATTGTATTCTACTCCAGCATTCTTCTGGCTTTAGGTTTTCTAATTCATCTTCCCAGTTTATTTCTCCCAGACAGTTATTTATTGATGTCCAGTCTGACTTGTGCAGGTTTAGGTCAGAGTATGGCAAGTTCGTTTGGCATGGGTCTTGCTTACATTTGTGGAGGGACAAGTTTGTGAATATGTGCATGACATTGTGGTCGGAGTGTATAGTTGGTGTTATAACAATGTGGTCAATTGTAGTTGCATTATTTGTCAGCACTAAATCTAGGATATTATTTTTTCTAGTTGGGCAGTGGACATGTTGTACTAGGAGCAGTTTTTCCATAAACTCATTCAGGTGTTTTGATTTGGACCTTTTTGTCCCTGATTTCATACCACCATATTGGTTCCAGGTGCAATTTGGGAGATTAAAGTCTCCTGTAATGATTAAGTCTCTTGTTGAGTCTACAATAGCTGGGCATTGCCTGATTTTTTCCAGAACTTCAGTGAGCTCTAGATGGGAGCTATCTGGGGGCTATAGATATTCACTAGTATTTTGTCTTCTTTATTTATGCTGAGCATGATGATTAGGAGTTCACAGGCTCCATTTGAGTATGCCATGAGCAGTTCACTTTGAATGTTTTCAGGGATGTACATCAGGACACCACCATTTAGACGGTCTTCTCTGTCACATCTATGGGTGGTGTACCCTTTGATTGCAATTTCACTACTCATGATCATGGGGTTCAGGTGTGTTTCTGTGAGGGCTATAACTGTGCTAGTAGTGTGTTCCACTAGGCTCTTTAGGTAAGGTACTTTGGTACGGTTTGAGTTTGGGTAAAGGCCCTGGATGTTTAAGTAAATTATTGATACATTTGTGGAGCCATTTGTTTCATCTCCCACATATAGGGCATTTGAAGGGTTCCTGCTGGGGTTCTCGTTTGCTTTTGTATGAGGAGCCCAAGTGAGCTTTGAATGTCTTGTATTTGTTTTATGAGGTGGTAAAACCCCAGTGGGGTTCATGGTTGCTTGCTGTACTATTTTCACCAGTGGGCTTACCTGGACCCGCTACATCAGCATAAGATCTGGGTGCAGGAATGGTATTTGGTCTTGGGTTTTCTTGCACCCCTTGGGCCAAATAGTGCTGAGGGATAGTAGGCTCACTATCCTGGTATTCTCTCCGTTGAGTTTGATGTGGTTGGAATCGGATTGTTCCCTTCAGGTGGGCCAGATTGCAGTTCTCTTTAAAACAACTTCTTTCCCACCATGAGCTCTGGCAAATTTGGGGATGAAAATAGGGACATCTTGCATTGGATCTACATCCAGAAATGCCATTCCCATCGTGTATAAATTTTTTGCAGAGTGGTGGGTGAGCAAATGGGCATTCTCTTCCCTTAAGTCCATATTTACACAAGCCCCTCCTGTAATACTTGCATACTGGCTTCTTGTTTTCACTTTTGGCTTTTTGGTGACTATGTACAGTGGGGTTGTTCACTTTGTTGAAGGTCTTAATGTCTATTTCCTGTTCTTGTTTTTGTTTTGTCTCTTTTGGTGCCCTTTTTGCTTGCAGTGTCCCTCTTTCTAGGGTCTCATCCTGAGGGTTTCTCACTTTTTCAGCAAGCTCTGCATTTGCAATGATAATTTCCTCCTCCTGTAACTCACCTGCCACTTCTACTTCAAGCTCTTCAAATTGTCTGTCATAGTCATCGCAAATTTGACGAGCACATTTAAAGCATGAGAATTTCCTTTTTGAATTTTGAAGGATGAGTAGGAAATAAATAGGTAGTTCACTACATTTGTAGTGTATCCATAGTCTGCATTCATCGCATTTTAATGCATGTAGGCTGCAGTCTAATGCACATTTTATGCATGGGTTTCTGTTTTTGTTTCCTTCCTCTGCCATGTTGACTTGCATACTGGTTTTAGTGTGGAGCGTAGATATTAAAATATTTTGCAAAGGTTTAAGTTTATTGTTTATTTTGTAATTTTCTATAATTTTCTATAACGAAACGTGCCCACCCAAATTATTTATTTATTTATTTATTTATTTATTTATTTTATTTATTTTATTAGTCACGAACCAAGTCGTCAGTCGTGAGTCGCAAGACGATTTTGTATGCAGCCAGCCTAAGAGCACCATTATAAGTATTATTATTTAGAAAAAAATATTTTATACGACATTTGGCTCAGAGTTGCACAGATCATAATATCCATAAAAAAAAATAAACCTTAATAATTTATAAGTGAAAATATCTGTAAGTAAATACTGGGATTTTATTACTTTAGTCTTTGATCCTTTGCCAGAAAGTATAACTTATACGATATTTTATGAAATAGATTGAAAGAACAACCTGATGGTTTTTCCATGTTGCCATGTGGTAATACGATAACATAAATTGGTCCTTCGAACCCGATTATTTAGGTCGTTTTCCCGCGTAAAATCGAGTCATTTTTGTTCATTTTTTAAGATTATTAATTTGAGTTACATCCATTTAGTAACGTAATTATTTGTCGTCGCATTATGTTTTGATAATTGTCAACAGAAAAACCGGTTTTTCTGCTGACAATTGTCACAACATAACTCATAAGTTAAGGAGCATAAAGAAAAAAAGTGTTTAGACAAAAAGATAGGCAAAATTCCATTGATTAAAAATGATAAGTGTGTTTTGTTTCATGAAAGTTTTTTTTTTTTGCACACAATGCATAAAATCAGTTTTTTTTAAGAAGTGTCAATGTCACCCCTTGAGCCAGAATCACTCCATATTACGGTATCCCTAAAGAGGACAGTATTTAACCATAATATAAACTTGTTGCTAGGTATGGATAACAGAAAGGAAAGCCTCAGAATTCAAATGTCTTTGAAGAAACAGGCGAAAATTCAAACTAACGTAACACTTGAGCAAATAAAAAAAAAAAAAAAGCTTATAATTGAAATAATGGATAGGTTAACCGACGTACTGTCCAATATGAAAACTATAAGTCACCCTTCACCTCCCATGGAAGGCAGGGAACACAAAATTTAGACCTTTATAGAATGAACACGAGTTGTAAAGAAGATTGTTCACAAGAAAAGCTCCGGATCATTTATGAGGGAGGGCCCTTATAATTGATTCAATAAACAAGAATCATGGGTCATATACCTGTTGGGAACTTTACGGAAGACGCAATGATGAAAGATTTCGAGTTCATCATTCACAGTTAAGACCTTAGTACGATAAGCCAAAATATTTAGAAAATAAAAGAGAATCCGAGTTCATTCGTAACTTCCCAAAGTGAGACTATATTTAAAGAAGGCTGAATTCCTTGGTATGGACCTAACTTATTGGATACCCCAAACAGGAGGTGCGTTTACAGGAACACGCGAGGAAAGTGAGTTAGAATTAATCTTGAATGTATATAATACCCCCACCTACTCTTTCAAATCAAAATTATGTATTGTCACCCTTGGATATCTTGAATCAATCCTTACCAATAAATAATGACTTAAAACCACCGTTTATCAATCCCTAATAATGAATTTCCTCTTAATATTTCTTATTTTAAGTGATCCTCACCTGTAAATTAACTAAATTTCGAAACCTTCCTGAAGGTTCTGTGACTGTCAGTTCCTCATCTCAATCTTTTTTTAATTTAACTTGCGTGATTCCAGAACTATATGACGGTGTTTTTCCTCTTCCAGCAGTAACTCAAATAAGGCTAATTTTATTAATTGGAACGTGTCTATTCATGACCGAACTAGTTCTGAACCTTCTCTACCTTTTCAGTAATAGTCTGAATCTTAACATTGATAGATTTATTAATTTTTGTCAAAGTAGCAATTTCAATATTTTAAACTTTTTTAGTAGATTTTACCAGTAGTAAGAGACATTTATTTATAATTAGCCCCGAACCACCTAATCCTGTTAATCAGTTATTAAATGACACTCTTTCTATTCGATTTTTAATAAACAGTCGATGTGAAATGGCAAGGAGAACAACACAACATATAATGAATAGTAGTGAGCGCTTAGATCTTTGGGTAGTGTGTTATGGAGAAGTCATGGTTACTAGTGCTGGGTGGATTGCTTCACTCAAATTGTATCATATTTTTCCAGTAAATGAACGGCGTTTTGCCGGAGGGCATTGGCACCGTACCTCCCTCCGAAAATCGTGATGGTTCCGAAGAAAGAATTTACCATTGTTGGCAGCGGCTTCCTCTCTCATTTGGATCCTTCTCGTATTTGTGGTTGGAACATCATAGGGGCAGTCAAAGTTGACCCTGAAGTTGCTGAAGACTGGCAGCACTGCCCTTAAAATGAATTTTATTTGGTCTCTAAATCTTTACCGTGCTAAGTATAAACTTTGTTAACAAGTAGAGAGAGAATCTGTGGTGCGTGTTCAAACCCTCCACACGTGGCGTAGGTCATGATATTATCAGACTCTATGTATGACTTTATCCATAAGGGATAAGGGACTTAAATTTTTTCTACTTGAGACACGCGTTTGTTTCATTAGGGGTGGGGAGATGAAATGGTTGAAGTGTAGTCTTTCAGCCGTTTCACTGACCCTTCAGTCTTGGTTGGTTGGTTGGTTGGTTCCCATAAACTACCACCTCAATCAAGCTTACGTTTGATATGAAAATAAAAACCCACTCTAATAGACAGAGTTTATTTCCACGACAGTTTCGACGCCCACTGGCATCCTCCTCGGGTGGATACATTCGTGTTTCTGTATCCACCCGAGGAGGATGCCAGTGGGCGTCGAAACTGTCGTGGAAATAAACTCTGTCTATTAGAGTGGGTTTTTATTTTCATATTTTGACCTTCACGTAGAAAAAAGTGAAGTTTTTTTGCATTTCTTACGTTTGATATTAAGAGATTAAAAGGCTTTTGAAAGAGACTAAAAAAAAAGGTTTGAAATAAGAAAAGTGAAGTTTGAGTACATCATTAAAAATATTTTTTTTAAATTACTTTACAAGAAATTTGGTTGAAAGTTGCACATATTTATATAAAATAAGGATTGATGATTTTATACATGAAAACATCCGTAAGTAAACATTGTGGTGTTACTTTATTCTTTGATCCTTTGCCAGACGCATAACTTATACCATATTTTATGAAACAGTGGAAGAACAACCTGATGTTTTTCATATTGCTGCGTGGTAATACCATACGGTAACATATATGTTTATGTATGTATGTATGTTTGTACAAAGGCCACTCAATATATTGTGCCCCACCTTTCGTTTTTCTTTCCAAGTTTCCTTGTAAGTTCCAGAAATTTTGTACACAAGTAGTTATATACCATTTTTACAAGTTTTTATTTTTCGACATAGTCTCCATCCTTTTCTACGGCTTTCCTCCACCTCGAAACAAGGGCCTTTATTCCTTGCTGGTTAAAGTCCGCTGGGTTCCGCTGGAGCCACCTCTTAACCTCCTCAACAGCCTCATCGTCACTCTGAAACTTTCTTCCACGAATAGCATCCTTCATTGGCCTAAACAAATGGAAGTCTGAAGGTGCCAGATCGGCCTGTATGGAGGGTGGGTTAACATAGTCAAGCGCATTTTTGTGATGGCCTCGCTTGTTTGCAAACTATTGTGTGGTCTTGCGTTATCGTGCAAAAGAAGGACGTCTTCCAGTTTTCTCTCCGGTCGAACTCGCCTTATACATTATATTGGTATTCCAGGGCTGTCGCGCAGACCGGAATTTCTATATAAAGCTGATAATTGAGCACGCGCTTTCTCAGGATTGAACTTCAGTGGTGTAGGATTCGAGACTGGTCTCAAGAACTTTTTTTCTGGTCTCGGTCTCGGTCTCGGGTGCTTAGGTCTCGGTCTCGGCCATGGTGGTCTCGAGTACATCACTGTTGACTTACCCTATATGGAATTTCTTGTAAATGTCAATGATAAAATGTCGTTTATAAATGGTAGAAAAGGTTACATCACTGCGACGTGCGAACGTCATTGTATGGAGAGGACAGAAGTTCTGCAGTTTGTGTGTAACTGGGGTATTGGTTAGTAGTTATCGAGCCAACATCATAGAGGACAGACGTGCAGCGTGTTGGTTCTCTCTTAATTTTAATGAAGAACAAAGCTCAATATATCGAGGACCAGTACATAAGTTTTCGTTTTTCTGAGTTATCAACAAAAGAGTCTTTGCAACCATTCAGTCGCTTGCCTTCGAGCGAAAGCTAAGAAAAAAGTAATGTTGTAACTGACTCTGGATGTTCCCTAATTACAGTTTCATGCGTGGGTACATGGTCAATTTCATTTGAGATTTTCTCTTTCGTGTCTTTTACACTCCGCGCAAAAATGTCATAACTAACAACTTCTCTTAAAATAAAAGCTTTGTTTTTAATTTACAGGTTGAAATCTATTCCAAATGCCTTTTACACCAACAATAATTTTGTTACCTCGGTAATCAGGAGCATCGTGTGGAGTAAGTTCGGATAAATGAAGAAACAAAATGTGAACTATTTCTTCAAAATAAAGAAAAAGTAAGTAAAAAGTACAAAATTATGCGCAGTCATATTTCTCTCTCGACTTTGAGTTAATAGACAGTCTCTAAACCGACGACTCTCTTTTGAATCCGTCAGCATCTTCCTCAGGTAGACAAATGAAGCATCAGAAATGGCGAAGTTGCTGACAATGATCCTTTATTCAAATTTATATACTCATTTTATCGATGGATACATCTTATCGACACGTATTAACCTAACCCTTGGGCCTTGGGCACCACTGGAGACGTTTAGTTGACAGAGTTTACGGACAAAATATTCAAGATGTCACTCAACTTCGAGAGTGCATTTTAACAGCATAGAATGACCTCGATCAAGGCACCATTTCTACATCAGTTCGCCAGTGGCGTGCAAGGCTACAATTGGTTAATGATAATAATGGAGGACACACTGAACCAGTGCCGTAACAACCAGGTTGGGGGCCCTGGTTCAGGACATCCGAATGGGCCCATCGACATGAAAATTAAATGATTTTCAAAGCAGGCCATTTACTGATTCGTCAAAAAAACAAACGCCTACAGACGCACAGAAAATTGCATAAACAATTGCGCAGCAAACTCGTAATAGTTATTTGAAACTCACTTTGCGAACTTTAGCATTCGCAAATTTGTTTACGATATCAGAGATGTTCAACCGCTTAGCTCTTTCAGATTCGATCGATATCACTGCCAAATTTGATAATCTTTGCTGAGAAATTGTCGATCGCAAATAGTTCTTGATTATTTTCATTTTCGAAAAAGCGCGCTGACATGACGCAACCGTGATAAATATAATATGTAAAATCTATAAAATCTATAAAAATAAATAGTTATTTTAATAGATTTAAATCAAAATTGTTACGTATTTATATAAAATAAACTGCTGATGTTCTGATAGCGGAGCATGTGGCATTTTGGCCCAAGATTGCTTGGGGCCCTTGAGGCTTCGGGGCCCTGGTTCCGGTGAATCACCTGAACCACGTTTGTTACGCCACTGCATTGAATAATTGCTGTGTTGATGTTTTATTGAATTGAATAACTTTTATTAATAATAATTAATAAAATAAATGCCGTGGTTTTACAATTTACAATGACATAAATAATTGTGAAGCTGGATTATTTATTTTATTTAATCTGGCCCTTAAGTTTTAGGCTTTACTGGGCTCTAATTTCAAGGATTGCTTGAATTATTTGTAGCGTAACACGGAGTCCGTACTCTACTTCTCGCCAAGTGTCTGAGATTTTATAAGAATCAAAGATTGCAGGGTTTCGTTTTTGCATTGTTAACGATAGCGTGAAATGAGCTTCATAAACTTGGTGAGTCTGACTATTTTAAGTGTCGCAAAGCATTTATGATTATCTCGGCATTTGTTTAGAAAATGTAAATATTTATTATTATTATTTTATATATATATATATATTTTTTTTCTTCAACCTTTCAAATGTTCCATGCAATGATTCCTCATTTCACGAAGGTCAAGCTTGTCGCTCCTCCTGGTGAAGTAGGGAGATGGTTTTTTGTACTCTCCACCTCACATAGCCACGTACCTCCCCGGCTCATCTGAGATTGTTCTGAGTCAGGCGTCTAACCTTCTTTTGAAGATGTCCACCGCAACACCACTCGTGTGCCATAGTTCCTTGGGCAGCTGGTTAAACAGTCTTGGTCCTCTCACAACAAAACTATTTTCCTTCAGGGTTGAGGATGTTCCTGTTTAGCCTTTAATTTGGGAACACGGCACAGTCTTCCTTTTCTACTTTCCACTGTTGTTTGGGGAGTTATAGGGTTCAGAGTAAGATTAGGGGCTACTTTCTCTATTAGTTTCCAAGTGTAAATAATGGTGTATAAATATTATATATATATATATATATATATATATATATATATAATATATATATATATATATATATATATATATATATATATATATGCAAAGGTGAAACTCCAAATTTTGGTTCAGTATGGATGATTTTCGTTTGTTTTCTTAAGGCCACTGATTATGAGGCCAATTGTTCTTTTGTATTTGGGGTTGGTACTCCTTAGCAGTACCTATCGAGTATGCACATGGGGGAATACCCATACATTTATAATATTAATAATAATATACCGTTATCTTAAACTTGGGCGATTTCATATGATATTCTTCGAGAGATATAGCAAAACCGAGGCCATGTTTCCCATAAATGACCACAGTTTCTATTTTAGGGCATTTGTTCAAAATGTACAATCATTTTGACACAAAAAACCAAGTCGGTTCGATTTTCTAACCGAGTGGAGCCCGTTAATGCCCGGTTGGATTAGGTTAGGTTTGGTAAAAATCCGTCCGAGTTGGTTGGAATACTGAACCGAACAAATCAAAATAACTCTTGATACAAAATACACACATCTGTAAGAGGACGCTATAATATACTGTACAGGGTGGCCCATAAGTGCCAATCGGTTATAATTAAAGCAAAAATTCATCTAGCGGAGCTCACACTAACATAATCGCTTACTAAGGAAAGAATATTTGTCGACATGGTTATATTTTCCACTTTGAATAATCAGTAAATATTTCTAAACTTATTAAAAAATTTTACTTTGTCTGATATTTTGTATTTTCGCTTTAATTATATAACCGATTGGCACTTATGGGCCACCCTGTACACGTCAAGGCAGTGAAACCAATTCAAGGGCAAATGTTTATTTATAATCGCCATAACTTCTTTTAAGATAAATGAATATTATAACGTTGTTGTAAATAGTATAACGAAACATAATTGGCCTTTATGTTTATTTCACGTATCATTCTACAGGGTGTTTCAGAAATCGCGGACCATTGGCTTTAATAAGATTAAATACAGTAGCCTATGGTGTGCGACTTCTGAGACACCCTGTAAGATCTGCATTTTCTGAACTATTATGCAATTGCATAGTTAACACGCAAATTAATTTAAAATTCGAGGATGAAGTTTTTTTTTGGATAATTTAAAACGTTTTTTGTTCAAATTTTGGGACATTTTTTTTCTTTTCAACGTAAATGGTCTTATTATTATTATTATTATTATTATTATTAACTCCGAAGAAGGTGGTGGAGGTATGGTGTTCAGTGCGGTTTGTATGTGGGTGGGTACGTATGCAGTCACAAAGCCACATACTCACCCACACCTGTGTGTGGCCTTAGTGGTCTTGATCAAGACCCCTAAAGCGTATTCAGGCGTAGTCTAATTTTTATTTATTTATTTGCGCGCGCGCGTGTGTGTGTATGTGTGTGTGTGTAACCCGATCGGCTGATCCGCTTTGACGGTTTTCTAGTTACAATATTCTTAGAAGAAAACATCTCTTGAAATCACTTCGATTACAATTTAAACATATCAAATATACGCTAATCATTTCGCTCTTTCCAACAACGCAGGTTGTTAATACCACTTCTCATTAAAGGGATGGACACGTTCCTTATTAAAGTGTAAAGAAAAGAAATGCGAAAGAATACCCAACGCCTCACTTTACTTCCGCGCTTCCTTCATTCATAAAAAGAACAAAATCTCTCAGTTTTGCAACTTCATTCATTAAATCAAGCTCATTTTTTTAAACCGCAAATTTGCCAACTTAAGCTTTTTACTCTACAGCTCGCTCCCTAACCCCCCTTTTCACCCTTCCCACCCTCCCCGATAGCCTTACTTCCCCCTACCTCTTATCACCCCCCAAAAAGCCCCCTCCCCAACTAGCCTTAGCCAATGAAATGGTTTTAATTAAATTTTTTACAAATCTTTCATTGATAATTTTCGCGCACTGATTTCTTCATGATACGGTTAAAATACGCGTTATAGGCAAAATCTGACGAAAATTGCGTCATATTTATTAGTTATTTTTATGTACCTTTATCGTTACACATATTTTTGCATTCTAAAGAAAGATTATTAATTAATTAATGATATTTAAATATGTAATTTTTTTTTTTTAGAATAAACTGTATAGGCCTATTTACTACTAGTTATAGTGGTAGTACTAGTACTAGTAGCAGTTCCGATATGTCTGAAACAATAAGTGTTTCTTAACGTAATAATAAATATTAGAAGTATTTTTTAACTTTTAATTTAACATTTTCTCTTTCAGACGATTTATAGCTATTTTTGTTTTTGTTTTTTTTGTTTAAAGGACTCAATGATCCGTTGGTTTTAAAACTTTTGGACTCTTGGCTGTTGTTTACTGCTAATAAAATTTCTATTTTTACATTCTAGATTATATATCAATTTACCTTTATGGGTTTTATATGCCATCACTGTGATCACACGGAAATATCAATCGTTATTGTTAGTTATTTGACGCGTACTAAAGGAGGATAGTTAGTAATTGTTAATACAACATCCTGTAATAATAACACACTGTCCTACACACTTCTTAAACTCATTTTTTTACGATATAATTCGCAAAAAGTTAAGAGTAAAAAGCAAAATTTAGAGGCATGAAAAGCAAGCCATGGCAACTCGCTTCGTATTTTGTCTAGCATTTTTTTTCTTTCACCCTAAAGTCTTCCTCCCCTCTCTTTAGTGATAGGAGGCACCCTGACTGCTTGGCCCTGACTGTGGCACTACAAACTTTACTAAAGCTCACTAGTACATGCCAGCCTCACAGGATGAACGTTCAAAGTCAAAAGCTATCATAGTCCTAAATTTGATCGGGTGAAGTGAAGTAAAATCAGTGTAGAGCCTACAAACCACTAAAGAATAATTCAAAATAAAATGATTTTCTTAAATCAAAGTACTTTTTATTTATTAATATTTAGGCCTATTCATTCTTTCCCCTATTTGCGGTTGTGAATGTAGTTTGAGTTTGCCAAATATTGGACTGAAATTTACGGTACTGAAAAAGAGTTCACCATTAAATACAAATATATATATATATATACAGTATACATATATATACACACACACACATATATATATATATATATACACACACACACACACACACATATATATATATATATATATACGTGTGATAAAAATGTGTACGAATACTATAATCTATAAATGTTTACGGGTGTAGGAATTATTGAAGGTGCGTAAATTCAAAATTTCTATACAGAAAACGGAGTGTGTGATGTTTTAACTGTCGTCATACTTTTTTGAGGTAAGTGAATGACTGAGAATCAGTATTAGAAGAAGGGAAACTATGATATTTCTCTCTATGTTAATGCGGCTTAAATCTATAAATGAATTTCCAGCTTTTTTCTATACCATTTCTATATTTCTTTGTCTCGCTATACCTCGCTATATTGAAGGCGAATATAGGAAACGAATAACTTAACTTTCGTTCTTATTTTTCAATTCTGATTCATTGAAAATTTGTTTTGTGTTTTTCCTATGAATGAAAAAGGGTTGCTGACTATAACGATATCCAACGTTGCCAAACGTATCTCCTCTCTACGAGACACTAAAAGAAAGTATACTTAAATATTAATTGTTATTACTATTATTATTATTATTTGTATTATAAATTGAATTACATCTTTTTATTAGTTTATTTTTATAAAAAAGAATTGAAGAATATTTGTAAGTAATATTAACGTTGTAATATGGATATACATATATTTTTTTATCGTAGATTTGGCAACATCGCTGGCACTTTGTGAGTCAAGATGTTTCAAGGGGAGTTTGTGGGAGTTGCGGGGGTCGTGGGGAAAGGGGAGAGATTGGGGGGATTACAGTGATAGGAAAAAAGACTAAATATGCGGCTGGCGTCGGTGTTAGGGAAAGACGCAATACAGGGCTGAAGTAATTACAATGTAATATTGATTATAATATCAGCCGATAAATGGTTTAATAATAATATCTACATCATTTTAATTACAACAGGTATATCTTACGCTTTATTACTTACTTATTTTTACCTGTGACCCTTTTAATTTAAAAAGATCTATTCGGGAGAATTAAATAATTTATTCAGTTTTAGTTATAAATTAATTTAAAATAAATAAATAATAAAATTAATGAATTTAATATTTTTTTATTATTATTATTTTTAGAAAATCGTTTGCGTAGTTAAATTTCTCATAATGAAATTAGTGCTAAAGGACTTATAATAACAATCTCTGCCTGTCGATGGTCGTAACCGAGGTCAAACGGAGAAGATTTATGCCGGAGATGGGATAAATGCTCCACCAGCACTAACAAGTTCAAGCCACGCATGCACCATAGCCAAAAACTGAACTTCGTCCCATTTTACTTCCTCGCCAAATTATATCCTGATGCTAATCTTGAAGGTACTTCATTCCAGTCTTGAGGGGTAGGGGGATGGGGGTTATCAATAAGTTCTTTTATAGATCTCTCTATCTTATAGACCTGCTTCGCATGGCGGGCACGCAGGACACAATTCTTCAAAGTTTGTGGGCATGAAGGGATACGTCGTGGCCACGTCGCTCGCAACATCGCTTCCCGTAAGATCAGAGAGATTAAGCGACGTTGGGACTGCTCAGGAGTTGGATGGGTGATCGTTCTCCGCACTTAGATGATGTAGCGACCTGTGGTTCAGATTCCACGTAAAGCTGTAGGTCTCCTTTGTCATACGATCTTTAATGTTAGGAAAGAAGTTAAATGACGTTAATTATTATTATTTTTATTATTTCTGCGTATCATGAAAAGTGTCTTTCGAGGCTTTATATAAGAAAGAAATTCTGAAGAACGGGAAATCGTTCCTCGTCAGGGACCTCTACAGCCATTTCGTCGACGACAAACCAAACAATCGACGCTCTAAAAAACTAAGAACCTAATTTAACCTAACCTAATTTAATATAACCTCTAATAACTCGTCGATTGTCTGGTTTTGCCGATCAGGTGTTCGTCCGGTCATTAGAGTTTACCGTGGGAGGCGTGGCCTTAAACCGGAACAATATATTTATAGTGCTTTACCGTGCATACGTGCCCCGCGCACATAAACTGTGGAACGATATAACTGTATGTAAATGAAGGCCCTCCTAGGAAGGAGTGGCTAAGCGACAGAAAAAAAAAAAGACGCCATTAAACGCAGTTAAAAGTTGTACTAATTTGAAAGTTGCCATAATTTTTTAACTTTTGAAGTTATTTCGTCGAAATAGCTTCAAAAATTTAAAAGTTATGGCAACTTTCAAGTTGGTACGGCTTTTAACTGCGTTTTTTTTTGCGTTTTTTAATTTTGTCGCTTAGCTACTTCTTCCTTGGAGGGTCTCATTTAATATTACGAATACCCTTTACAGTATATATTTACGAACAACACCAAATTTTCCCTCTAATTCCACGAGGTTTGATGATTCATGATCTATGATTCAAAACTACGTTTTGGTGTATTATTGGAACCTGTACGTATATATTATGAAAGACCGCTTTCGTGCGTTTTAGCAACACTTCAACATAGGCCTAACTCATTCATCGATCAACCAATAGCGCTCATTTTCACGTCTGAATGTTAGTGTTGGGATTTCAGCTTTAAATTATACACAAATCATAGTAAAATTTTATATTTTCATAGTAGATCAAATATATAATATTATATATATATATAATATATATATATATATGTGTGTGTGTGTGTGTGTGCGCGAACACATGGTGATATTTATTTTTTCTACCTGAGTAGTTTGGTTCTTGAGCGTCAGCCTTTACTGGCTCTCGTGGTTATGATTATGATATAGATTATGAAATTTGTCTAATTATAATTAATTATGACTAAGTGAAGAATTAGTTACCGAAATTCATGGAAAATATTTGTCGTTGAATTCATTGAAAATAAAATATTGCAACTCAGGATACGAGTATTAGTCACACACACACACACACACACATATATAATATATATACATATATATATATATATACACAAACTCAGAATGGTCACATTTAACATATATATATAATATATATATACACACAGCGTGTCCCAAAGAAATGTATACCCACTTTGTTCGATAATACCAGCTATGAGGATAATAAATATATTACTTTTTATATGTTTTTTAATAAAGAATTTTCTCCTGAATCTAAATATGTAATTATTTTTATTAAAAATTGAAAAAAAAAAAGTTACAGATGTTTAAATTATAATTATTATTTTCGAGACTTCATGTGCGATATTTTCTAATATTTTAACCGACTGTTTTGAGATACTTATGTTTAGTGTTGATATTGAAGCATAAATGTTGTAATTATTAGTTAATTCAAAAAATTTACAAATTCCATGGTTAAATGACACTTTATCTAAGATGTTCGACGTCTTCCAGAACGTTGTTTTTGTAAGTTTTGCACAGTGCCGTCGGTTTCAAACTTATCTCGTATACGTGCAATTGTAATCCGCGTTGGTGGTTCCGTTTCAAATTCCCGTCTCCACTGTCTTTGGACTTCTTTTATGTTTTCTGATTTCAAGTACCACTTTAATACAAACTTACGTTGGTCGAATGTTAGTCTTAAGTTGGCCATTTTTAAGGGCAATTCTCACTTACAGTAGAAAAGAACAAACGTCGCAGAGTTATAAGATGTTAGATAAGGTTAGAGCAAAACTGTAGTCTTGCCTAATTAGAACTCAACGAAATGGCTAGGCTAAGCTAGGCACTAAACATAAGTATCTCAAAACAGTCGGTTAAAAGGCAGGCCAGGCCATAAAAAAAAATATTAGAAAATATCGCACATGAAGTCTCGAAAATAATAATTCTAATTTAAACATCTGTAACTTTTTTGTTCTTCAATTTTTAATAAAAATAATTACATATTTAGATTCAGGAGAAATTTTTTTATTAAAAAACATATAAACAGTAATATATTTATTATCCTCATAGCTGGTATTATCAAACAAAGTGGGTATACATTTCTTTGGGACACGCTGTGTATATATATATATATATATATATGATACACACAGACCGTGCATGGAACAAGAAACTCTTCTAGGAAAATTAAATGCACTGTAGTCCGAATAAGTAATGGTAAATGACAAATACTATAGTTTTTTCTTTTTCATGATGCTAGCCCGACGTGGGCAACGGGCCACTCGCAAAGAGGTTCCAAAAATATAGCTTCCCTCACCAGCTATCTGCAAAGCAGATAGGATCCAGCTTTGGGACAAGATCTAGGGTTTAAAGCAGCCTAGCCCAGCTACATTTAGAACCTCAAATAAGCAAAAGACTCGCTGCCTTCACGTCAAATTGAATACATCAAAGGAAAAGGGGTAACTATTATATTTTTAGCCAGAAACCAAAACTTTAATAAACCTCAACTGGCAGAATTGAGCGTCCACTTTTCAAGGCACATAACATGTCCGTTTCATGATGGAAATGAACTCAGAATGGTTCCCTGAGGTTTTTTATGATACACACAGACCGTGCATGGAACAAGGAACTCTTCTAGAAAAATTAAATCCACTATAGTCCGAATAAGTAATATTGCTTATATTGAGTTCTAAAGGTAGCTAGGCTAGGCTGCTTTAAACCCTAGATCTTGTCCCAAAGCTGGATCCTATCTGCTTTGCAGATAGCTGGTGAGGGAAGCTATATTTTTGGGACCTCTTTGCGAGTGGCCCGTTGCCCACGTCGGGCTAGCATCATGAAAAAGAAAAAACTATAGTATTTGTCATTTACCATTACTTATTCGGACTATAGTGGATTTAATTTTCCTAGAAGAGTTCCTTGTTCCATGCACGGTCTGTGTGTATCATAAAAAACCTCAGGGAACCATTCTGAGTTCATTCCCATATATATATATATATATATATATATATATAATATATAAGCAAACAACCACAAGGAAAAGG
Source organism: Bathynomus jamesi (assembly GCA_023014485.1). Classification (NCBI taxonomy): domain Eukaryota; kingdom Metazoa; phylum Arthropoda; class Malacostraca; order Isopoda; family Cirolanidae; genus Bathynomus; species Bathynomus jamesi. The sequence goes on along the minus strand of JAJOZX010010755.1, from coordinate 110,809 downwards.
AAACACAAAGTCCGAGCGCTTTCGTGATATATTCACATTATCAAGGAGGAACAGAAAATAGGATATATAATATATATATATATTGTGTCCCTATAGAAAGTGGTCTACCGTTTTTTCACCGTACCAAGAAAACCACAATTCAAAGGATAACTAAATGAAACAGAAATCGGTGCCACTAGAGCGTGCAGTCTACAAAGATATGTACAGTTTTCACACCATAGCGTGCGGTCTACAACATATTTACAAATTCAATTACATTAACAAAATTTTAAAGGACAAATAAAACAAACAATTCATTCTATGGGAAATAATGCCCGGTTAGGTCAACTGACGATTGGTTAGGTTAAGTTGTGATATTTTCGTTAAAACTAACGAAAATATGTGATCACGACTTTACCTAACTAATTGTCTAGGGCATACAGTTGACCTAATCGGGAATTCAATTAACCTAACCGGGCCATTATATCCCATAGAATGAATTGTTTGTTTTATTTGTCCTTTAAATTTTTTGTTTTAATGTAATTGAACTAATATTTGTTTTCATGATTCCCCCTTTTATAGTCCGCCTTGACCTCACATTCGTCCCCGAAGATAAAGTTAAATCATTTCAGGTCAGGTCAGCACAAATTCAAGTCAGGTTAGGTCACTTCAGCGCAAATTCTTTTGTAGACTAAAGATATCTTTGTAGACCGCACGCTATAAAATGAAAGACAGACTATTTAAATCGGATAAGAAATCTCTAAAAAATTCACCTTCAACAATAGCTGACGAACTGTTGTGGAAATGGAGCCTTGAAATCCACTCTCGAAGTTGACTGATATATTGAATATTTTGTCCGTAAACTTTGTCAACTTAAACGTCTGCAGTGGAGCAGAAGGCTACGATTGGTCATTGATAATAATGGAAGACGCATTGAACACTCGCTGTTCATCGTAAACTTCATCAATGTTCAGATAAGTCTCTAATTACCCTCTTTACCAACTTTATTTGTTAGCAACTATTGTTCAAAGTGAATTTGTAAAAAGACAATTCATCCGATTTAAGTAAACTACCTCTCATTTTTAAGGACAATATAGAAGGTATAATATGTTTTAGGTTTCATTTAGTTACCCTTGAAATTATGACTTTGTTGGCCGGGTGAAAAAGGTGAGCACTTTTTTTTGGAGGGGCGGGGGGGGCAGTAAAACTAAACATACCTTACAAAAGAGAATTTAATCCTGCATTTAATGAGAAACGATTAAAACTTGGTGTTCCCGCCATTGGTTCCTTTGTTTCCTGAGAGAGTGGCAAATTTGGGCGCCCAGATTTGGTTGTATCCATTCCACATTCATCCAAAGTTTTATTCCAATTTCTTTTGACGAAGTCCTCACTTCTTCGCAACTTTTTGGCAACCCATGAACGTGTTATAAGGGTGGCTCCAGCATCACGAGCTTCCCGAAATGTTATTCGCTTTGGGTAGCTTGCCAAAAGTGACGTGAATAGATCTTTTTCGTTACGCAAATTTGCTAAAACAGCTTCAATGTGTTGCGTCATTGTATCCTTCGAAAATCGATTTGCTGCAGGTTCTTGAAACAAGAGACATTCAACCTTGTCCTTTATAACTGATCCAATGTGTTCACAGACTTTCAGGTCAGGAGAATTTCCTGGCCATTCTTCATTTCCAAAGAAATCGATCTCATGGTTCCGCAACAACTGTTGAGTGGCTAATGCCTTAAAGCAGGGGGCCCTATCGTGCAGAAGTGTGACCTGATCGATATCCATAACATTGTTTGGGTTTCTTAGAAAAGGAATGACATGCTGGGATAGAATAATATCACGAAAATACTGTCCATCCCAACTCTGACCATTTGGCTTCAGCACCCACATGAGCTTCTTTGCAGTGAACAAAACAAACACACCAACACAGTCTGGACTTCTTAATAATTCGCGATAATGTTCATTGTCATCGATTTCATCTGGTGTTGTGGCCCACACTCGATCATTTTGGTAGTTAGGCCGACGTGTTACGTAAACAAAAAATTCATCGGAGACAGCTAAATGCATGAAATCATCCACATCCCAATCTTCAAGATAATGGGCAAACCACATTCTGTCATCGATGTTAAGTTGAGTTTTTCTCGGCTTTGGAAGTTCATGCCAAGGCTTTAAACCTTGCCTATGACGGTACAGTCGAATGATCTCACCACTAACGATTTTCCTCTCAACACTTCGATCTCTCTAGAAAGTTTAGCACAGCTGTTTTTCCGCTTACGCGTACCGCTTTCAATGATGTCCTTTGTTTCCTGAGAGAGTGGCAAATTTGGGCGCCCAGATTTGGTTGTATCCATTTCACATTCATCCAAAGTTTTATTCCAATTTCTTTTGACGAAGTCCTCACTTCTTCGCAACTTTTTGGCAACCCATGAACGTGTTATAAGGGTGGCTCCAGCATCATGAGCTTCCCGAAATGTTATTGCTCGTACGCGATCTATCACACGTTGCCTCTCCGAATCACCAATTAATTGAGAAGCCATTATATTATCACTTTATCAGCTAGAGTAATTTTAATACCTGCAATAAATAAAGAATTTTATATATTTTTATAATCACTAAAAACTATTTCGATATAAGTAAACATGTGAGCTGCAAATGGGGGGGGGGGGGGGGCTAAGGTTTTTTGGAACCCCTTATATAGCCTATATATGAAAAACTCGCTCTCATTAGGATTCGAACTCACCACCTCTTTAATAGAAGTTGAGCTCGCGAGCCACTACGTTGCGACGGGACAAAAATCTGAGTGGGGAGGGGTTTAGTTTAGTGGCTGGTGCCCTCACCTTCTTTCCAAGAGATGGTGGCTTGATTCCTGGTGGGAGCGAATTTTTCATCATGAAAAATTTATATACACCTACATTTCTACAATCACAGCCATACTCGGCCTTTGTTTGCTTTTTTCACCAAATAAATCACGATAGACTGCCAATTTGGAAATATCCCACAAATATTGCAACTGCGTAAAAACATTTGTCGGAGGCAAGTAATCCCGTCACATCCATTGTTCCAGAATTTAGAAAAGAAATGCGTCAATAATATCATTCTTTTTCTATTTGGTATGGCTAGGTATGGCTAGGAAGATTTTGAAAATAACTATTAAATAACGAATTCCATTATTTTCTAATAATAGCTAGAAAATGACCAAAACGGGTTGTCCTGTTTAATTCCGTCACGATAGAATTTGTGCCGTCCGTTCTACGTTCGTTTAAACACCCCTAAACGGCTAGGGTAATCTGCACCAAATTTAGTATATACCTTAAGAGAGAACCAGAGAAGGTT